>CAUYPK010128889.1:0-35257 GCA_963574355.1 Loris lydekkerianus
AAGATTCCCTATTTAACAAATGGTGCTGGGTAAACTGGCTGGCAACCTGTAGAAGACTGAAACTGGACCCACACCTTTCACCATTAACTAAGATAGACTCTCACTGGATAAAAGATTTAAACTTAAGACATGAAACTATAAAAATTCTTGAAGAAAGTGTAGGGAAAACTCTTGAAGGAATCGGCCTGGGTGAATATTTTATGAGGAGGACTCCCCAGGAAATTGAAGCAGTATCAAAAATACACTACTGGGACCAGATCAAACTAAAAAGCTTCTGCACAGCCAAGAACATAGTGAGTAAAGCAAGCAGACAGCCCTCAGAATGGGAGAAAATATTTGCAGGCTATACCTCCGATAAAGGGTTAATAACCAGAATCCACGGAGAACTCAAATTTATTAGCAAGAAAAGAACACGTGATCCCATCTCAGCATGGGCAAAGGACTTGAAGAGAAACTTCTCTAAAGAAGACAGATGCATGATCTACAAACATATGAAAAAAAAAGCTCATCATCCTTAATCATTAGAGAAATGCAAATCAAAACTACTTTGAGATATCATCTAACCCCAGTAATAGTAGCCCACATAACAAAATCCCAAAACCAGAGATGTTGGCGTGGATGTGGAGAAAAGGGCACACTTGTACACTACTTGTGGGAATGCCCACTAATACGTTCCTTCTGGAAGGATGTTTGGAGAATACGTAGAGACCTAAAAATAGACCTGCCATTTGATCCTGTAATTTCTTTACTAGGTTTATACCCAGAAGACCAAAAGTCACAATATAACAAAGACATCTGTATCAGAATGCTTATGTCAGCCCAATTCATAATTGCTAAGTCATGGAAGAAGCCCAAGTGCACATGGACTCACGAATGGACTAGCAAACTGTGGTACATGTATACCATGGAATATTATAGAGAAAGAAAGAGACTTCACATCTTTCATGTTTACCTGGATGGAGCTGGAACATATTCTTCTTAGCAAAGTATCTCAGGGATGGAAGAAAATGTATCCAATGTACTCTGCCCTACTATGAAACTAAATTATAGCTTTCACATGAAGGCTATAACCTAACTATATCACAAGACTATGAGGAAAGGGACAAGAAAGGGGAAGGGAGGGGGAAGGTTATGGTGGGGGGGAGGGTAAGAGGTGGGGCCACACCTATGGTGCATCTTAGAATGGGTATAGGTGAAACTCACTAAAAGCAGAATACAAATGTCTACATACAATAACTAAGAAAATGCCATAAAGGCTACGTTGAACAGTTTGATGAGAATATTTCAGATTGTATATGAAATCAGCACATTGTACCCCTTAATTGCACTAATTTACACAGCTATGATTTAACAATAAAAAGAAAAACACAGCATGGTACTGGCACAAAAATAGAGAGGTAGATATAGGGGACAGAATAGAAAACCAAGAGATGAAACCAGACACTTATAGTCATTTGATCTCAAAAGCATAAATGCAGGAAAGATTCCCTATTTAACAAATGGTGCTGCTTGAATTGGCTAGCAACTTGTAGAAGACTGAAACTGGATCACCACCTTTCACCATTACAAAAACTGATTCTCTTTTATGCATATGTGGGGTACAATGTGTTGATTTTTTTTTTTATACAATCTGACGTGGTTACATCAAACTGCATTCCTTCTTCTAACTATATTTTTGTACCCATTTAACTAACTTCTTTTTTTAAAATTAATATTAAATCATAATCTAAAACAAAACAAAACAAAACAAAACAAAAGCTATAACCCAATCTCAGCACAAGAACATGGGGAAAGGGGTAAGGGAGGGGAGGGAAGAGGGGAGGATGGGTGGAAGGAGAGTAATTAGTTGGTCCACACCTACGGTGCATCTTAGAAAGGTACAGGTGAAATTTACTAAATGTGGAATATAAAATTCAGAACACAATAATTAAGAAAATGGCATGAAGGCTATGTTAACCAGTTCGATGAAAATATTTCAAACTGTATATAAAACCAGCACATTGTACCTCATGATTATTGTACACAGCTATGATTTAATAATAAAAAAAAAAGTAGCCTTTTCCTAATCAAGTCTCTAATATCCAAGTCATAGCGATATCTTTCATTTCCCCACTGTCTCTAGAACAGTGAAACTTGACTGTTCTTTTATTTATTGGGTTGTTTGTGGATTGTGTTTTCTGAAAGGAGCAGGAATAGTTTTAATGCACATATGGTTTTATAATAAAATATGTTTATTAATGCTTAAAAAAACTGATTCTCACTGGATAAAAGACATTAGACCTGTAACTATAAAAATACTAGAAAAAAGTGTCAGGAAAATGTTTTAAGAAATTGGCCTTGGAGAATATTTTATGAGGAGGACCCTCCTGGCTATTGAAGCAACACCAAAAATACATTACTGGGATCTGATCAAGCTAAAAGCTTCAGCACAGTCAAGAGCACAGTAAGTAAAGTAACTTTCTCCCTAGATTCTACATTCTAGGATTCCTGGCAACTCAAAATAGTCCACCATAATCTGATGCAGAAGGGTTGATATATTAGCCTCTCGTGGCTGCTGTAACAAATTACCACAACGTGGGCAACTTAAAACAATGGACATGTATTTTTCAGCGTTTTGGAGGCTCAAAGTCCAAAATCAAGGCATCAGAGGCGTTAGGGGATAATCTTTCCTTGCCTTTTCCACCTTCAGGTGACTGCCAGCGTTTGTTGGCTGTGGCTGCATCACTCTGATCTCTGATTTCATTTTCACATGGCCTTCTCTTTTCTCTGTGTCTCTCCCTTTCTTTTTCTTATAAAGACACTTACTGGCTTCCTACCTGGATAACGTAGGAAGATCCATCAGAATCATCACAAGATGCTTGAGTTAGTTAATTACATCTACGAAGACCATTTTTCCTAATCAGGTACCATTTACAGATTTGAGGGATTAGAAAGTGAGCATATCTTTTGGGGAGCCACCATTCAACCCACTGCAGTTGGAAACCACAGGTCTGACTTCTAAAGCCGCATTGTCTACCAGCCTGGAGAAGCAGAAGGGCTCAATACTGTGGAACACCCTCTTATAAACTCATGTTCTAAACAGCATGTCATTCATTTCACCTTCCCAGTACCTTTAACATTTATTTTTGGGTAAAAATTTAATGATATAATTTGGCTCTAAATTCCTTGGGAAATGATAATAAGGTCCAGGAGGGAGGAATATTAGTTTCTATATATTTTAAAACAATTCTTTTAGAAATGTGGTATTCAATGTAATTACTTTTAATTGCCTGACAAATACATCATAGTGAGGTGACTTCCTACAAATACAAATACATCATAGTGAGGCGACTTCCCTTTGAGGTCAGTATATTGTGCTCTGAATGCTTTGAGGAATCACTCTATCTGAATGAAATAATCCAATTCTAAATGTTATCATCAGGAGTGAAGAATTTTTCTTGCTTTTTAATAAGAAAATTGATGCCTTGGACATTATGTTTTACTTCCCGTGAGGAAATGATACCTCTTATTAGGGTAGAAATGGTTTTTGTGGGTTTTTTTCTAGCAAAGAAATTGCTACTATGCATTTTTAGAAACCAGGTCAATATTTCGTTTAAACTTCAATGTTAAAGGTTTGTGTGGGAAAAAAATTTAGCATCATGGATAATCTTCAGATCAATGAGCACAGTAGGCCAAGTGTGGATTCTGAAAGATGTAGCCTTCATTTTTTTATGAAAAAACTGTGCATTTTCATAAATTAAAAGTAAAAGATAAATTTGTAGAAAATTTTGGAGATGATAAAAAGGTGCACAACTTAATGTAGCACATGAGATTTGACTAAAGTAATTGGTGTATGTCCCAAATCATGTATGTACATTTTTGATCAACCAATTTTTATTTGTAGATCCTTTTGTCTCGAAACTATCAACTACAGTGAATGTGAGTATATTTATATATTAATGCTTGAAAGCATGTCTCTGAGATAAACTTATGCTTTGACCTTAATAGTATGTTTATGAGAGTTTTGTCCCTCCTCTGTGTCTGTACCATGCCATTGCAATGGGGTACTACAGATTTTACTTGAATATCAACTCGGTGGGTTGAATTGCATACTTAAATACTTGATTCATCATGCAGCATATTAGAAAAGTGATAACTCTTTTTGCCTTTTTTCTGGAGTACCTACTTTTTCACTATAAGGAGTTAATTGTTCTCAGACTCTTTCCTCCTTCAGCAATTAGTTCCCATTTGGGTGAAAAGTTAGATTTGTGCCATATTCAGAATTATCACATCATATTGGCTTTGCTTGTCTTCTTAAAAAGTTTGAAGTCATAAAATTTGGGAATGAAGAATTTTCGAGAAGATATCCTACATCTGTGGACCTCCCTAGTCTTTTCTAATATCTCCAAATACAGGAGCTACCCCAACCTCTCTCCTGAGGTCATCATGTTGGTGATGTGTGTCCCTGCCAATCTGGACTCAGCAGACCCAGGAAGGGCTAGGTCTCTACCACCTGTGAGCTGGCTGGCAGTCTTCAAGCAGCCTGGCACAAGAACTCTGCACAACGAGGGCTCACCCTATGCATGAGAACCAGCAAGCTTGGGCGGGTTCTCCTGGGGGGAGGGTGTTGAGGGGAAGACCTAACAAGTCAGCAGCCTGCAGAGGGACACAGTCCTAGAGAGACAAAAATAGAGAGTATGGAAGATAGAAAAGGGGAGGGGAAAAGAAAGTTGATATCACGCTAGCAAAAAGAAGCAGATGAAGGGAAAAGCAGAGGCAGGAGCTGAAACATAAACTTGGCTCAGAAATAAAATTTCAGTTCCTGCCCTCAAGCTCTTATGAAATACCAGAGCTGGTGTTGTCGCCTGCATGCAGGGAATGGCGTCGTAATTCTCTGTGACCCCAGCTTGGTGCTTTTGTGACAACATCCAGGTTTTCATACTTTTCTTTGTGTTTCATTAACTGAAGTATCCTGGGCCTGTTTCTATTGCTTGCCTCTGAAAGAGCATAACAAAGCCAAGCTCCTACAAGATGAAGCAAAAAATATAGAAAACAATTAAAATATGAAGTTATAATTTTGACACTGAAGCAATCATATAACAGTATGTTCATTCAAGCACTGGATGTCAGGCCATGTGCTTGATAGTTCACGTAAGGGCAAAGGACATACTCTGGAAAAGGAGGCAATAAAAACAGAAAACCTGTTTATATTCTGGGTTTGAGTCACAAGTAGCCACTTTGGGGACTGGACTACTCAGAAGGTAATCAGATTATTTGTCCAAGGACTTTTCAGATAAACAGGACTGTTACCTTTGAACAGTTTGATGAGAATATTTCAGATTGCATATGAAACCCACACATTGTACCCCTTGATTGCACTAATGTACACAGCTATGATTTAACAATAAAAATAAATAAATTAAAAAAAAAAAAAGAAGTAAAAATAACAGAAGAGGGTTGCCCCAGCAACCTTACTTTGTTTTCTAATGATGATCTTTCCATTCTGCATTATACAATTTGTAGCACTTTGTCCCTCCTGGGCAGTCAAGAGCAATTTGTGGATGATTGTCAGTAAGATCACTTGTATGATCAGCAATTCTTACTACCTCAGACCTGATGGAAAAGAGGAAATAATTTTGTTGCTTTTCTAGTATGCTAAGGTTTCCTCACTTCTGAATCCCACCAATGCAAGCTTATGTTTTATGTTCTATTTTATATTTTATTATCTTTGAATCAGACTCATTTCTTCACAGATGAAACGAAAACCTTCGTTTTAATGTCTTGCTTAGTTGAACTCCTCTTAGCAGCTAAAAGAAATTATTTGCAAATGTATTAACTAAATTTACAACAAATTGTATTTTTCTATGGCGATAAAATGGCTTATCTATCTCTAGTGGGACAAGAGTATCTTCTTTAAGAATGATTTCATTTTTTTACGCCTCATGTTTTGGGGGTATAACAACTATGTTGTTTTTCAAGGTGAGCACAGAGCTATGATGTGTTAATCTCTGCAAGTTAAAAGAAGTGTTAGAGAAGGCTGTTAACAATCACGAATATTTATTCACAGTTCAATCATTTCCAATAACAATTTCTAATAATAGAGATTGTAGAAAAAAGGGATAGAGTTTGGAAGGAGAAGACAGGGGGAGACCTTGCAGCTCTACCATTTCCTAGAAAGGTGTTTCTTGCTGTCCCCGAATAGCTCAAGGGCTTCCCCTAAGGGTTGGTTATGCCCGCATTACCTCCCAGGCGGTCTTGATGGCAAGCTCCAAGGACAGAACTTCATGAAAAGCGCTATGCAAACAAAAATCCATCTCTGAAAGCAAGGTATGAGGATGGTGAACACTGTACGGAGAAGGTAGGCTTCTGGGCCTTGTTCCTAATATAGTTATTGTGGATGAGGGTGAGGGTGGTGGTGATGGGGGAGACATAATGGGAAATGTTCAGAATAAAACCGGCGAAAGGATCAAAAGACAAATATTAGCTCCGCCAGCACTCTACCTTTCCGTAAGTGTTTCTCTTTATGAAGTTTCCCAATGAAATCTGGAGCAATCACTTAGTTTTGTTCATTCTGTCCACAACTCCGAAGTATTGACAGAAATGAGCTGCATTTAACAAAATGAAATATAGCAATTTAGCCTAAGACCTGAAGACAAAGACAAGCTGACAAATAAGATTTATTCTTTTCCCTGTTTCCTTTTTTGTTTTTCTCTCATTTATGTGAATAATTCACATACTTTACATATTGAAATAATTACAGTAATCAGAACCTGACTTTTTATGAGCTATACATTTTGAAAAGCCATTTGTTCTCACTGTCATCAATGTAATTTTAACTAATGGGTATCTTTAATCTACCAATTAGGTCCCATGTGTATAATGACACAGAGCGGTTTTATCCTGTGTTTCCTGGGTTAAATGAGTAGGAGTTGGTAATATAGACTCTACTCTGTGTCTGAGTGAGTTATGCATAAAAAGACCCCGGAAAGGATGAATTTAAAAGGCATGCCTTGGGGGTGGGAGTGGGGACAAAACTCAACAAAGAACAGAAAAAACAGTCTTGTTTTTCCTGAGCACTTCATTCTTTCCCGTTATTTTGCCGGTTAGTGCCTTCTCACTAACCAAATAGTACTCCAAATATGACATTCTAATGTCCCATAGGATATTTACCAGGTTTGCATTTATTACCAAATCCATTTTAACATGCCTGATTGCCCCATTTTGAAATCCTTGAAATTCTCTAATAATTTAGTTTAGTGTACTGATGGATGCTAGATTGCCACCCCCGCACAATTATTTCAAAGAACAAGGACTTCAACTTGAGAATGTGGTCACCATCGTCTTCTAGTTCTACGAAGACCAGAGGTTATTAGTCTGTCTGCTCCAAGAATTAGCTTGACATTTTGATCCTATTTCCCACCTATAAAGCTATTTTTCTATACTATTTTATATCATTTATTTGAAATACACTTTCTTTTTACTTGAAAGACCATTAAATACTCCCCATTTCCACTAGAAAAAATTTAAAGCATTTCTTTTTAAATGAGAAAAAGAAATATATTACCCTGAAACATGATATTTTTCTATGCATTTTAATTCTGATTATTCCTGAACAAAAGTTGAAATATCTCATAGGTAGCACAGCATGTGAATGAGAGAAAGGAAAAGATATTCTTTATACCAAGGAGGAAAGGAGTTTTCTGAATCTGACTCCACAGAGCCTGGGGCACTTGAGCTGTGGTTTAACATCTTTCAACTGCCAGGAAGGCAGCCTCACACTTATTTTCTGTAAAATGAAAGTCTTAGGTGAGCTCTAAAGCCCCCTTCTAGCTCTAAATTTCCAGGATTCTAAACGTTCCTGAATTTTAACCTTTGCTTTATTTAGCACTGGCTTGTGTGGGTTTGAATGATCCATCTGATTTTCCTATAGCTATCTTTTTTCTGCCTCTGAAATAACAGTATGACTAGTTGGCTTGAGCTGTCTGTAAGAAAAAAATGCTCAAATTCTTAGAAACGAGCAAAAGAGGCAGCTAGGTGTCCACCAGCATTTGGTTTCTATTGATTGGACTATTTTGGAACTCTGTTGAGGTAGAATTAAGTTGCAGAAAACTGAAAGTAATGCATATGATTTTTATCCAAGGCAATGTAAATAAATGCTATCTGGTAGATACACATGTGATTTCTGATCTATGGAAAAGATTACTCCAAATATTACATTCTGATGTCTTATAGGATATTTACCAGTTTTGCATTTATTAGCAAATCCATTTCAACATCCCAGATTGCCAAATCTTGAAATTCTTGAAATTCTCTAATAACATCTTATTGGTTCCCCATTTAAATAAAGAGGTAAATAAAATGCTTCATTTGTGTTCAATTGATGCCAGAGTCTGGATTTTTAGCACTTTGAAAATTACACTTGAGCAGTAATTTAGCTAATTTTGTGTGTGTGTGTTTGTGTGAGCATGAGCGTGAGAGAGCAATTACTAAAATCTTCCTTGCTCATTTGTTAATATTTATAACCACAAATAATCAGCTACTCCCATTGGGCTCTATCGGTGTCTACATTCAATCAGTGTATTGCATCTAATTTAGAAAGTTCATCATAGCCTAGGCAGATTGCTTTGAAGCTTTTACAGGGGTCAAGAGAGATCACAGAAGCTGGCATTTAATGTAATTATAGAATAATGACTACCATGTGTAAAAAATTTCTGAGCATAAAGAAGTGAGAACAAAACCTGTCTTCAAACTTGAGGGAGGTTGTAAAAGGGCTAATTGGTTCAATTGTCCTTTCCTCCCACTCAAGGTGTTCAGTCCTTGAACCTTTTCCTTGCCTGGATGAGGAGTCTGTTTAAACAGGCGTACTCTCAGTGGGGAATAGCTGGTGAGAGATACTGAGATACAACAGTGAGTGTTACTTGAACTTGAGAAATCTGAGAGAAAAGATTGTACTTCTGCATGGAAATTTTGCTGCTCACATCAGAGTGCTATAGTAAATAATGTAATTCTAATTCAGTGTTAGTCTGTCATGAACTACATAAGGCTTTAACCTCTGGTTTTGCTGCAGCCTTTCAAATAAATGGGTATGAGATAATTAACACTTATATTTTGGAATTTGAGAAGTTGCTATCTGAGCTATGTAATAGCAATCTGGGGCAAGGGTAATATTCAATCCTAATGAGAGAGAAGCAGAGCTGAATCCTTGTAATTCCATGTATTTTCCATTTCTTCTTAAAATGTATTAATACTGTGTATACCCCATATAATGTTTATTCATACCTCCCTGCATTACTTGAGGATAGAAATGAATTACAAATATACCTCCCAAACCATATTCACTTTGGCAAATAGGTTTTTGATTTACATACTAGATACTTAAAAATCAACTTTTGTTGAAATGAAAACCTCATAAAATAACTTTTCGGTGTAGAAAGGGTGGTAAAGTGAGGAGGTAGGCAAGGGATAGAATCTATTTTCCTCTGCAGTAATAATAGAATATCATCATTGTATAATGCAAAAGCCTAAATAAATCAAATTTGTGGAATCAAATGTTTTGTTCAAGTAGAGGTACTTTTCCTTTCATACTTTGTTTTGAATCTTAGAACATGATGTTGTGTTTATGTATTTTCTACCTAAATAATGTAGAAAATAGAGAATAATAGGTCTTATGTTTGATTATTGAGATCTTAACAATGCTTTGGTTACTATCCTAAACATCGGTGATCATTGAATAGTGATCACTGGGGAGATAGAAGAATAGAGGTCTGAGAAGAATCTAAGGCCATCATAAAACATCGGGTCCCCTAGAGTTGTGCAGTGCATAACCTATACAACTGTATCTTTTGGTTCTAAATGTTGCTAAGCTTAGTAGTGAGGACTGAACTCTTAGCTGAATGCAAGTACAGTCTTATTTGTGATGGCTACATTGCAGAGATTCCTAGATTGACTATTTTAATAGTCTGCATCTCTGACCCAGCAGTGTGCAGGACTGGCTCATACTAGCCCCTAAGAAGATGAGAGAAGGATGCAGTTATCCAGGGGACAGAAATGCATTTCTACCCTAATACAGTTGATTAATAGTTTGGTCTGGGTAGCACCAAAAGCAGTGAACGCACAGCCAGAATTTCTACTTTTGTCACTCAAAACTGTAAAGAAATGGCACAGAGGTAAAATGTACTTTGCTTCCCTACTGGCCTGATGATTTGGTCAGCCCTTTGGGTGGCATAGTCAGCAGTTTGTACCCTGGTATAAGACATGTGGGAACCAAGAAAGCTGTGCCTCCAACCAGGAGCTTGCTGCAGGGCCTCCTACCCCATGCCCCAGCCTTCTTGCAGTGTAGTTCTTGCTTGAATTCTTTACAGGAAAGGAATTTACATTCTTTGTCAGTGTCTGTTGGCAACTTTATGTCAGTAACTCTCTCCCGATGACTATCCATTAGCACATCCCTGGAATTCGAAACAAGATCAACAACATCATCCACATCTCTGATGAAAAATTTTGTGTCATTTGTGTTTTTCTGTCCTAAAAATAGAGTAGAAAATGAGGGGAAGGTGAGAAGCAGAGTTTTATTTGACTGTTGTAATTGCTTAGATTCCTGTTAATGGAGGATTTGCATACTCCATCTTTTTTCTTTTCTTTTTTTGACATCTCTGCAAGATTGACTCTGGCTGTGGCAGACCATAATTATGGGCCTATGCTCAGTTTATGAGATATTGATTTGCCTTCTTCAAACAGTAAATTTTTAGTGACAGGAATTATCTTTTGTCAATTTCTTTTGTACAATGCCAGGCCCATGGCTAGACACATGAGATAATTTTGGATATATGTTTTGATTATAAAATGATTTAGCACAAGTCATTTAACTTTTCAGTTTCACTGTCTATGATAAAGAAAGCATAAATAATTGTGAGTTGAATGTTTTAAGAAACTTACCCATGCCATGGGGGTTTAGGCAGTGTTAGTTTATGCAGAATGATTAGCACACAGTGCTGGGTGGATAGTAGGAGATCAATAGTGTAGTTGTAATTATAGTATTATTATTAATGTAATTTAAAAATGCAAAGATTAGCGGTAAGAGATTATAGCTAGGTCTAATATTGATCTAAGGAGGAGGAGATGTTCACAGCAAGGCTTCAGACTTGCACCTGCATGCTGGAGAAGAAAGAGGCAGCTTAAGGTTGGAGGAAAAATAAAAATGAATGGCTTCAATGTATTAGGTATCTAATATATGAGGTTTGACAATTAAGTTTGTGAAATTATCCTAGAAAATGTGCTACCTATGTCACTGGTGAATATCACTACTATCACCTTCAAAGTGTTCCCCTTGGGAAGTCATGCACACCTGTCAGTGCTAGTTCACCCTTCAAAGAACTTTTTCTAGGATGAGTTCACAAGTTAGTTGTCTGACCAGGAATGTCCTGTACATTTCTCTCATTTAATCTTCATAGGAACACTGCCAAGTAGTAGTTTCCCCCCGTTTTTTTAGTTAGTAAGTTGAAACCCAATTAAATTTCCCAGGGTTACCCAGCTCGTAAGTGATCCCTATGAACCCTTGCTGTCTATCCTAGAGTGCTAAGTTTTTCCTTTTCAACTTATTGAATGAAAAGAAGCCCATCCAAGATGTCTTTACTCAGGACCCCAAAATAAATATAAAATAACCATAAGCCCCTCATCCTTATTTATGCCTGTTGGTACTTTCCAACTTTCATATTTACTCTCCATTGTCAGGATAACATTGTTTGAGTGCAGAGAGAGAATGCGGGAATATCAGCCTTTCCAAACACAAAGGAGGAAAGATCCTACCATGAACAGATGGAGAACAGCTGCACTAACAAGATGGTCCTCCAGGCAAGCCAGTTCCCACCCATTTGTCCACGTCAGCTGTCTCTACTGGAGCAGGATATTTCCCCTTATTCCAGTCTTCACACTCTCCCTGTTGTCAAATTTCTGCAGCATTGAGATCCACATCCCAACACTCTTAAAACTCTATGTCCTTGTATGCTCTGCTAATTAGAATTTAAAATTGAGTTACGAGTAGCCATAGGTCACATATATAAATGGAGCCTTTTACAGACAGAACAATAGTGCTTCCTGTGTGCTGCCTTCCTAACTGGGTCAGAGGACGGGGGTCTGTGTCTTACCTATATATGTCTAGACCTCCTCCCACATGCTAACAAGCACTTAGTACATGGCGTGTACTCACAATATACTAGGTTGTTAGATCACTAGCATATTTTACCAGGAAAACTACATATATAAGGGCTTTTTTTCCCCCTTTGTCTTAACATCTTTAGATTGTTTCACTACCTCGCTCTGGGGAATATATATGTTTCACTCAGGACACATCAAAAACCAATGTGGAGTGTTTTATGGTCCCTCAAATGTTCTTCAGTGTTCAATAGGCACACTGGGGGTATTCGTATTGCTCTGTATTTATCTGTTGTTGAAATAACACTGTAGCTTTTCATCAGTGATAAACTGGCAATATTTTAGAATGTGAATCTTGGCTTTTACAAAATTCATTTTGAATAGGTAATGAATGCACATAAATAAAAAATTTTAATGCACCAAGCAGTAAAAAGAAAAAAAAAAAATCTCCCTTCTACACATACTATTCTTCAAATACCCAGTTGCTTTCTCCAAGAGCAATCACTGTTATCGACTCTGCCTGTCATTCTGGAGGATGCATATTGTCTTAGTCTGTTCCAGTCACTGTAACAAAAAATCCTTTAGATGGGACAATTTATAAACATCAGAAATTTATTTCTCACAGTTCCAGAGGCTGGGCAGTCTAACCTCAAGGTGCTGATAGCTTTGATGTTGGGTAAAGACTTGCTCTCTGCTTCCCAGACGATGCCTTCTTGCTATGTCCTCACATGATGAAAGGGAAAAACTCTCTCCAGCACTTTCATAAGGACACTAGTCCCTTATAAATCACCTCCTCACCACCTCCTACAGGATCCAGCTCTTAATATTGTCACAGTGGGGATTTTCAACATGAATTTACAGAGACACAAACATTCGAACCATGGCACATACATGTGCATTCTTGGTCTCTCTTCTTTCCGTTTGCTCTCTAACAAATATGATACCATCCTAGGCTTATTCTTCTGCAGAAAGAATTTTGTAAAAAATGTTTTTGGCTTTTTCATTTAGCAATATATCAAAGTGATCATTTATTAGCACAGTTAGACCTACAACAACATTTTAATGATTGCACAACATTCCATTTCATTCCATTCCACTTCCAAAGAACCAGCTAGGTCTTTTCTCTTGTTTTAGGATACTTAAGTATTTCCAACATTTCTGGCATTATATACTACTATAATTAACATCCATGCATATGTATAATTTCAGACACAGTTTTTATGAGATCAAAAGGTATCTTCACATTAAATTTTGAAAGATATTAACAAATTATTTTCAAAAATGATTGTGTCCTCTCCTTTCCCCATTAGTAATATATGAGAGTGCCTTGGCAAGAGAGTGTGCACTATAATTTTATTCTGTTTTGTAAAATTATGTCCATACTGCTAGCAAGTTTCTATACAGTATAGATCCTCTCATCTGGAAATAACAAAGACTTAGTTTTACTTTTACAATTCCAGCATTTTATTTTTCCTTGTCATACTGTCTGACATCGAAATCAAGTCATCATTATCTTATTTTTTTATTTCAAAGGGAATAAGGTTAATTTTTCTATTTTTTATTTTTTTATTATTAAATCATAGCTGTGTACATTAATGTGATCATGAGGCATGATGCAATGGTTTTATAGACCATTTGACACATTTTTTGCACACTTGTTAACATAGCCTTCCTGGCATTTTCTTATTTATTGTGTTAAGGCATTTATATTCTACATTTACTAAGTTTCACATGTACCCTTGTAAGATGCACCGTAGGTGTAATCCCACCAATCACCCTCCGTACGCCCAACCTTCCTCCCCTCCCTCTCACCCCTCCCCCTATTCTTAGGTTATAACGGGGTTATAGCTTTCATATGAAAGCCATAAATTAGTTTCATAGTAAGGCTGAGTACATTGGATACTTTTTCTTCCATTCTTGAGATACTTTACTAAGAAGAATATGTTCCAAGTCCATCCATGTAAATATGAAAGAGGTAAAGTCTCCATCTTTCTTTAAGGCTGCATAATATTCCATGGTGTACATATACCACAGTTTATTAGTCCATTCATGGATTGATGGGCACTTAGGATTTTTCCACGTCTTAGCAATTGTGAATTGGGCTGCAATAAACATTCTGTTACAAATATCTTTGTTATAATGTGATTTTTGGTCTTCTGGGTATATACTTCATAGGGGAATTATAAGATTGAATGGCAGGTCTATTTTTAGATCTCTAAGTGTTCTCCAAACATCTTTCCAGAGGGAATGCATTAATTTGTATTCCCACCAGCAGTGCAGAAGTGTTCCCTTTTCTCCACATCCACGCCAACATCTCTGGTCTTGGTGATATGAGCTAATCTTACTGGAGTTAGATGGTATCTCAAGGTAGTTTTGATTTGCATTTCTCTGATGATTAAAGATGAGGAGCATTTTTTCATATGTCTGTAGGCTGAACGCCTGTCTTCTTCAGAGAAGTTTCTCTTCAAGTCCCTTGCCCAGCCTGCGATGGAATCACTTGTTCTTCTCTTGCTTATACATTTGAGTTCTCTGTGGATTCTGGTTATTAAACCTTTGTCAGAGACATAACCTGCAAATATTTTCTCCCATTATGAGGGCTGTTTGCTTGCTTTACTTTCTGTGTCCTTGGCTGTGCAGAAGCTTTTTAGTTTGATCAGGTCCCAGTATTTTTGAAGCTGCTTCAATTGCCCGGAGGGTCCTCCTCATAAAATACTCACCCATATCGATTTCTTCAAGAGTTTTCCCTACACTTTCTTCTAGTATTTTTATAGTTTCGTGTCTTAATTTTAAATCTTTAATCTAGTGAGAGTCTATCTTAGTGGGCATGTAGTTGCTTATATATTGGTTTCATATTAGTATTGAGTGTATTGGATACTTTTTCCCCATTTTTGAGAAACTTCGCTAAGAAGAATGTGTTTCATCTCCATCGAGGTAAACGCAAAAGATGTACCGTCCCCATCTTTTCTTATGGCTTAATAGTGTGCCCTGGTATACGTATATCATAGTCTGTTAGTCCATTCATGGCTTGATGGGCACTTGGGTTTCTTCCACATGTTGGCAATTGTAGCAACATGTTTTGGAGGTTCAGGCTCAGGAGAAGTTTACTTTGGGATAGGTGCATGGGGTTATCTTACACAATCACTTCTGTGTACCATTTGGATATCGCTAAACTGTCTGGTACAGCAGAAGCCCCCAGCAATGGCAACTATGTCCATCACCCATCCTGAACCTCACCTGTTGCTGCTCTACCGTCACTGAGCCCAAGTCGGAGGGTGACAGCAGAGAAGGCAGAGCCAAAAGGGAAATATGGCTAGGTAATGTTATTTCGACAACTTTTACAAAAATGTAAGACCATGTCAGCACATACTGACATGCTTCCCAGGGCCTGGGAAGGGGCCTGGCAAGTGAAGAGTCCTGAGATTCAAGCTTCATTAACTTTGAAAGAAACCCAGCCCTGCTAACAGGGCACATTTCCCTCATTGTCCATTTTCAAAGTTTCTTTGGTTCCACATTATTCCTTTTTCTGTGTATTTGAGATTCTGAGCATCAAGTTCCGTGAAAAACCCTTAGGATTTTATTGGGATTGCACTGGCATGTAGATAAATTCCTGTGTGTTCCTCCCCTGCAATACTTGATCCACAGTGAGTTTTAGCTGTTCATTCCATCCGGCCCCTTTACTTCCTTCAGTCAAGTTTTGCATTTCTCACTATATGTTTATGGCACTGACTAGCTTTCTAAACTACCTGTTATTGTTTCTTGATCTTGAATCGCATTACTAAATGCTCTTGTTGGTTTTAAAAGTTGTCCTTAGTCTGGGTAGAAGATTATATTGTCTGCTGTGAAAAGGATATTTTTGTCTCTGCTTTTCTGACATATACTTTTTTTTCTGGTCTGATTTCATTAAATAGAGCCCCAAGTATCATGCTGATGTTTCTAGCAGATTCCTTGATCTCATAAAGAAAGATGCTCTCTTCCTGGTTTTCAAAGAGTCTTCTTTTGATTAGTGGATTTTTTTTTTTTTATTTCATAGGAATGAATGTTGAATTAGAACAAATTGCTGTTTTTTACATGCATTGGTTTGTGCAAATTTTTTCCCTTTGTGTATTAGTGCAGAGATTTACATGAATAATTTTTTAAATATTTCTTAATCTTTCTATTATTTTGTTAGTTAAAGGTAAATTATCCTTTTAATACATCTTGGAATAAATCTAATACAGTAATATATTATTCAATAAATGTGTGTCTATATTTACAAATGAGACTGGACTGCAATTTTCTCCTAATATTCTGTCTTTATCAAGTTTTGGTATTGGAGTGAACCTAGCCTATTAAAAGAGCTACCCGCCTTTCCATATTTTTTATTCTCCAAAAGTGTTTACCTTTACTGCAGGAATTACCTTTCCTTTAAGTCTTTCCTAGAACTAATCTGCAAAGTTGACTATGCCTAGCATCATTTTTAGAGACAGCACTCTGACTACCTTTTAACTTACTTCTATATTTATTCTCCATTTGAGTTTCCTATTTCACAAGCCAATATGCTAGTATATGTTTTCTTTTCTTTTTTTTTTTTTTACTTTTTTTAAATTTATTAAATCATAGCTATGTACATTAATGCAATCATGGGGTACCATGCACTGGTTTTATATACAATTTGAAATATTTTCATCGCAATGGTTAAAATAGCCTTCCTGGCATTTTCTTAGTTATTGTGTTAAAACATTCATACCCTTACAAGATGCACCATATGTGTGGTCCCACCAATTACCCTCCCTCCATCCATCCTCCCCCCTCAAATAGAAATCAAAGAATACTGACAAGACCACATTTGCTTATATTATAAAATGAGCTTCAAAGGAGGAAGAAAGGCAGTGCTTAATTGTTCTGACCAGTTGCTTGTGGTGGATAAATAACCCTCATTCTCCTCAAAGAACTTACACATAAAAGAAAAAGTCCCTCCTGCCAGGTTGAGTAGCGGCTGCACCTCTGGACTCTCTGGGGAGGCTGCTGCACAAGTGTCCACACACAAGCAGTGCTGATGTGAAGTGGCTTCCAAAACATACTAAGTCTCGGGCCACAGAGCAGCCTAAGGGTCATCCTACAAAGTGGAAGACCAACCCAGGGAATTCCCATCCTTCCCATCCCATCAACTCCTGGGAACAAATGTGGTTTTAGCCTCTATAAATTCCAGCCATGCACTAAGGCACCAGAACTTATTCCCTACCCCACCTCCTCCAAAATTAAACAGCAACCTGATATGAAAAATAATGTCAAAATTGTATAATTTTTGTCTGTTAACCATGCACTAAAGATTAAAATAGCCTCTGTAAAAGATATATAATATATATAAAATATCTGAAAATGCTTATATACAATGGTATCAAATACTTTTTCTGCCTTTTGTACACAAATAGCCTCTTGTATTTCTGTGCTTCAGATGCAAGTCCTCTAAACGACTGATGCTCCACACAGAAGTTAAAACGATATATATGTTTTCTGAAAAACTAATATATGTTTTCTGTAAATATCAGATATGTTTCATCTCTATTTGCAACACAATTAGTATTCACTTATAATTTTCATCATAGCTTCATATCCTTTTCTCTTTTCCCTTCATTTTTATTTTATTTTTTAATTGACAAGGAATACGTACACCTACTCATTGGGTACATAGTAAAGTTTCAATACATATAATGTGCGATGATCAGATAAGGGTAATATTTATTTTATTTTATTTTTTAATTGATAAGGAATAATTGTACGTACTTAATGGAGTACATGGTGATGTCTCAAAACATATAATACACAGCAATCATATCAGAGTGATTAGTATATTCATAATCTCAAATTCTTTGTGTTGGGAACATTTAATACCCTCCTTCTATCTATTTGAAACTAATACTATTAACAGTAATTGTCCTACAGTGATAGAGAATGCTAGAACTTGTTCCTCCTATCTAGCTATAAATTTGTACCCTTTAACACAACTCTCCCTATTCTTCCCTTTCCCCAACCCTTCCCAGCCTCTAGTATTCTCTGTTCTACTTTTTACTTGTATGAGATCGACTATTTTTAGTTACCACATATGAGAGAGAACATGTGGTGTTTAACTTTCTGCTCATAGTTTATTTCACTTAACATAATGTCCTTTAGCTCCATCCATGTTGCCACAAGTGACAGGAATTCATTCTTCTTTCTATGGTTGAACAATATTCTATTGTATATATATGCCGCATTTTCTTTACCCATTCATCTGTTAACGGACACCTAGGTTGAGTCTGTACCTTGGCTGTTGTGACTAGTGCTGAAATAAACGTGGGGTTGCGGATGTCTCTTTGATATACTGATTTCCTTTCGTTTGGATAAATGCCCAGTAGTAGGATTGCTGGATCATATGGTAGTTCTATTTGTAGTGTTTTTAGAAACTTACATACTGTTCTCCATAGTGGCTGTACTAGTTTACTTTCCCACCAGTGGTGTAGGAAAGTTAGCTTTTTTTCTGCACTCTCACCAGCATTTGTTATTTTTGTCTTTTTGATAAGCACCATCTCAACTAGGGTACGAGGATACCTTACTGTGGTTTTGATTTGCATATCCCAGATAATTAGTGATGTTGGTCATTATTTCACTTATTTGTTAGCTGTTTGTATGTCTTCTGTTAAGAAATCAATGTTCAGATCATTTGCTCATTTTTAACTGGATTATTTGTTTTTTTTTGACTGTTGACGTAAGTTTGAGATCCTTACATATTCTGAATATTAATCCCCTGTTGGATGAACAGCTTGACATTTCATTTTTTTCTCCCATTCTGTAGGTTGTCTTTTCACTCTGTTAATTGTTTCCTTTGCTGTGTGGAAGATTCTTTACTTCGATATAATCACATTTGTGTATTTTTTATTTTGTTGTCTGTACTTTTGAGGTCTTATTCACAAAATATTTTCCTGGACCAATGTCCCAAAGCATTTCCCCTGTGTTTTTCTCTAGTCACTTTATTGCTTCCGGTCTTACATGTAGGTCTTTGATCCATTTTGAGTATATATATATATATATATATATATATATATATATATATATACACATATATATATATATATATATTTTTTTTTTTTTTTTATATGGAATGGTCACGAATTTGTGTGTCATCCTTGCATAGGGGCCATGCTAATCTTCTCTGTATCATTCCAATTTTAGTATATGTGCTGCTGAAGTGCGCACCATTTTAAGTATATTTTTTATTTTGTGTAGAGTGAGATAGAGGGATCCAGTTTCTTTTCTGTATATATGTATGTCCAGTTTTCCAAGCATTGTTTATTAAAAAGTTCAAATTTTTAAGTTCAAAGTTCCTTTCCCCCAAAGAGTTTCCCCCAAACTGATCAAAAATCAGTTGGCTGTAAATGTATGGATTAATTTCTGAGTTCTCTATTCTGTTCCATTGGTGCGCATGCTGTTTTCCTTCTACTACCATGCTGTTTGGTTACTATAACTTTGCAATACAGTTTGGAGTCTGATAGTGTGATGCCTCCAGCTTCATTCTTTTTTTTTTTTTTTTTTTTCACTTCAGATTAAAAGTGAAAAGTGAAAAGTTAACATAGGGTACAAACAATTAAGGGTGGATTGTTTGTGTTTGTTAGGTAAAATCCAAGCTGTAGTTGAGCCCTTCATCTGGGAAGTGTCCTTACATTGCCCTTACATTGCGCCTGTTAGGTGAGAGCTTTCAAGTCTCCTTCTGTCCTTCCTCTGCCCCTCCACCTGAGTTTAATTGTGTTTTCTCTCATGTAGATATGTAGTCATCGATCTACCAGCTTCATATTAGTGCTGAATACATTGGACACTGGCTTTTCCATTCTTGTGATACTCCAACAAGGAGAATGTTCTTTAATCTCCATTCAGGTTAATACCAGAGATATAAAGTCTTCATCTTTTTATGGCTGAATGATATTTCATGGTACACATACACCAGCTTTGTTCTTTTTGCTCAGGATTGCTTTGGCTACTCAGGGTCTCCTCCTCTGTGGTTCTAAACAAATCTTAGGGCTTCTTTGTGTATCTGTATCTCTGTGAAGAATGACATTAGTATTTTTATAAGGATTACCTTGAATCTACAGATTTCTTAGGGTTGTGCTGTCATTTGAACAATTATTTATTCTTTAACAATAAAGACAGGGTGTCTTAACATTTGTTTGTACCTTCTCTAATTTCCTTTATCACTGTGTTGTACTTTTCCTCATAAAAGTTGTTCACCTTAAATTTATTCTTAGATATTTTATTTTCTTTGTAGCTATTGTAAATAGGATTGGCTTCTTGATCTCTTTTTTCATCTAGTTTGTTGTCCATGTACAAAAACACTCCTGATTTTTGGACATTGGTTTTGTTTCTTAAAAGTTTACTAAATCTGTATATCAGTCTGAAGAATTTTTTGGTAGAATCTCTTAAGTTTTTCTATATATAAGATCATGTTGCCTGCAAATAAAGACAATGTGACTTCTAGCTTTTCAATTTGGACATCTATTATTTCTTTCCCTTGCCTATATGCTCTGGCTCGGCTACCTAGCACTATGTCAAATAAGCGTGGTGAGAGTGGGCATCCTTATTTCAGTTCTTGTTCATTAATATGTCAGCTGTGGGTTTCTCAGATATGGCCTTCATTATGTTGAGATGCTTTCCTTCTATACCTACTATATTGACAGCTTTTATTATGAATCAATGTTGAATTTTATCAATTGCTTTTTTTGCATCTCTTGAAATGATCATGTTTTTTGTCCTTCTTTCTATTGATGTGATGTATGATGTTCACTGACCATCTTTGCATTCTAGGGATCAATTTCACTTTACCATGGTGTGTTATCTTTTCAATGTGTTGTTGGATTTGGTTTTCTAATATTTTGTTGAAGGTTTTTGTGTCTGTGTTCATAAAGAATATTGGCCTATAGTTTTCTTATTTTGTTATGTCCTTGTCTGGTTTTGATATCAGGGTTATGTCAGGATCATAGAATGAATTAGGAAGAAGTGTCTTGCCCTCAGTATTTTGGAATATTTTGAGAAGAATCTTTATTAATTCTTTTTCAAAGGTTCAGCAGAATTTGATGGTTAAGCCATCAAATCCTACACTTTTCTTTGTTGGAATACTTTTTATTACTTTTTACTTATTACTTGTTATTGGTCTTTTCAAGTTTTTCATTTCTTCTTTGTTCAATCTTGGTACATTGTATGTGCCCAAATGGAAAGATCAAATGGGCTAGATTTGACAATGGGATGTAATTTGTTAACCACTTGAATAAATAAATATACCAGCAGAATAAGGCAGTAATTCCACTAAAAATCTGTATTTTTAACTTTTATCTGTCATAAGACACTATTAAGGAAATATCTAGTTAAACTACAGATTGGAAGAAAATATGTCTAAATCACATATAAGACAACGGACTGGGTCATGAATATAAATAAACTATAATAAATAATACAAAGATAAATATTTAAAAAGGAGAAAATATTTTAATTGATTCTTTATAAAATTATATGTATACATATATGATCAAAAATCAGATGAAAAAAAGTGTTTAACATCATTAGGCATCAGAAAAAATAAAATTAAAACCACAGGTATACACCTCTACATATTAGCCAGAGTGGTTACAATTTCAAAATGACTGACAAAGCCAAATGTTGGAAGAATTTTGGAACAAACATAACTCACATACAATGCTAGCAGGAATACAAAATGTTACATTTTTGGAAAACGGTATGTCAATTTCTTATAAACATACACCTATTTTATGACCCAGTAATTCGAGTACTAAGTATTTACATAGCAATAGGAAAATATATGTACATAGCAAGACTTGTAAATAATAAGCATAGCAGGTTTAATCATAATAATCCCAAGCTGGAAGCTGCCCAAGAGTCCATTTATGGGAGAATTCATAAATATGGAGGGACATATTCATACATTGGAGTACTACTCAGCAATGAAAAAGAATAGCCAACTGATACCCACAATATTATGGATGAATCTCAAAGACTTTATTTTTTAACAATTCTTTAAATTTCAGATTACTATGAGGGTAAAAATGTTTAGGTTACATTTTTTTCATCAAGCTGAAGTTGAGCCCTTCACCCAGAAGGCATGCTGAACACCCTCACACTGTGCACATTAGCTGCGATCCCACCAATTGCCCTCACTCCTCCTCACTCCCTTCTCACTCCTCTCCCCTCTCCCTTGTTAGACTATACTTGTTTTTTTTCTTTTGTATGGGTATATCTTGGTTTCATATTAATATTGAGTATATTGTATACTTGCTTTTCCATTCTTAAGCTACTTTACTGGGATGAATCCATACACCACAGGTTGTCAATCCATTCATGAATTGATGGGCGTTTGGGTTGCTTCCACATTTTGGCAATTGTGAATTGACCTGCAATAAACATTCTAGTGCAAATATCCTTGTGGTAAAAGGATTTTTTTTTTCTTCTAAGTATATACCTAGTAATAAGATTGAAGGATCAAATGGAAAGTCAACTTTTAGTTCTTTGAGAATTCTTTATACCTCTTTCCATAAATGCTGAATTAGTTTACAATCCCACCAGCAGGGTAAACATGTTCCTTTCTCTCTGCATTTATACCACCATTGGCAACTTTGAGATTTTGTGATGTGGGCTAATCTCACTGGAGTTAGGTGATATCTTAGAGTGGTTTTGATTTGCATTTCTCTGATGATTAAGGACGATGAGCATTTTCTTGTCTGTTTGTTGACCATTCATCAAAGACATTATTTTGCCTGACGGAAGTCTTATGCAAAAGATTCCATACTATGAGATTCCATTTATATAAAATCCAAGAACAGGCAAAAACTTCAATCCATGCTGGAAAATATCTAATGGAGTCATTACCTCTAGGGAATTGGAGCTAATACTAAGTGACAAGAGAAACTTCTGAGGTGATGGTTTAGTTCAGGATCTTTATAGGAATTTGGGCTACACAATATTCTTTTATAGGAATTTGAGCTTCATACATTATGTACATGTTTATAAGAAACTGACACACCTTTTTCCAAAGATGATGGGCCATTTTTTATTTCCACTAACATTGTAATGAGAGTTACAGTTGTTCCACAATCTTGCTGTTATTTGGTGTTGTCAGTCATTTTTAATTGCAACCATTCCAGCAAATATGTAGAAATGTCTAGTTATGGTTTGTAAATGCATTTGTCAAAACTCAGACACACTCAAGATTTATGCATTTCATTGTGTGCGAATTTTATTTCAAAGGAAAAAATCCTATAAATAAATGTTGAACTAGAGCTGATGACACATAAATACTGAAATATTTATCAGGTATACTGATATTATACTTGATGTTGAAATACAACAAAAATGATATGGATTAATAGGGGGGAAGAGGGGTAGAGAAGTAGCAAAGCCAACTGATAAACATAAGAACAATAATGGTAGAAGCTGAATGGTAGATATATGAGAGTTCACTCAGCTGAAATTTTCTTGTCTTTGCTAAATGTTTGAATTTTTCACAATAAAACATAAGGCAAAATGAAGAGGGGTCTTCTAACTCTTAAAACTTCTTAAGCTTGTATCTTATAAGACCTCTAGCTGCACCAACTCAGCCAAGACTCCCTACAAATAAGGGAGAGTAAAGCTCAGCTGGCTCCCAAAACCACTCCAAGTGCAAATTCACACAATAGCATCCTTTAGTTTTCTTTGTACAATGAGTCAGAATACAATGGTTTCCTCTAATGCCTAAGCATTCATTTATGCCCTCAAATTCATAAGAAGCATAGTAGAGAAAAGCTGAGAAACAAAC
Source organism: Loris lydekkerianus (assembly GCA_963574355.1). NCBI lineage: Eukaryota > Metazoa > Chordata > Mammalia > Primates > Lorisidae > Loris > Loris lydekkerianus. The sequence continues at coordinate 23,936 of CAUYPK010128889.1, forward strand.
ATATTTGGAATTTGACAAAGGCCTTTCTGTCAACAATAAGGGAGAAGCTGGAGTCGGAGATATTATGTGCTTTGACAGATCTAGTCAATTACAGTTTTCAGAAGTAATAACCTGCAGTCATTACAAAAAGTATCAGATGTACATGGAGAGCCAGAGTTTACCTCCAATCCATCTATTAATGCTCTCAGGCTGAACCGTCCGCTTCTGGGAGATAAAAGTCTTTATAAAAAGATCCCCTCCAGTATGGGATCTGGAGAAGCTGATGGGAGGCTGCAGGTAGGAGTCTGGGAACACGGCTCTGAGAGAGGAGTTGAGAGCCAATGTGATTAGGGTCACCTCAAAGTTGACTTCAAAGAACTTCTCTAACTCAGCCTTTTGTTGACCTGTTTTAGAGTCTGTATGTCCCAGATTTTCCTGTTCAGTTCCAGTGATAGGCATTTGGCTCATGTGATTAAAGTCAGCACAGAAATGCACAACTAAACCTGTGTTCCTCTAGCTGCATTTGCTAAAAAGTCTTTCATACTGACAAATCACCACATCCAAAAAAAGTTCGAGCAAGCTTCAGACCAATTTTCTCATTTTGAACAACCAACCACTAGAGTAGCAATTATGGTATCAGGGACTTCTGTTTACTGGGCCCTTCTGTGTGGGACTTGCCACATCACATGCCGCGCCTGCACCACCTCTAAGCCTCAGAATGCACCGCGAATGTCACACATGAGGAAACCAAAGCTCAGAGTGGGTTAGTAACCCATATCACCCACTTGGTAAGCAGGGGGATTAATATACTAGAACTTCCAGAAGTTGACCACCCAAGGGACTGTAACAAACTGGTCAGCATGCAGAGGGGTCAGCAGAAGGAACTAGACCTCCTATAACTTACACATACATATGGTGCATGTCCGGTCTATGAAAATTAGGTCAACTTGAGAGAAGTTTCTGTTCAAGTCTCTTGTCCACAAAGAAGTGGGGTTGTTTGCTCTTTTCTTATTGATTAATTTGAGTTTGCTATAGAATCTAGTTATCAGACCTTTGTTAGAATCATAACATGCAAAAATCATCTCCCATTCCAGAGGCTGTCTGTTTGCTTTGGTTGTAGTGCCCTTAGCTGTGCAGAAGCTTTTTAGCTTGATCAAATCCCAGTTATTTATTTTTGGTACTGCTGCAATGGGGGAGTTTTCCACATAAAATATTTTCTGACCAACAAATAAATGAAAAATTGCTCATTGTCTTTAATCATCAAAGAAAAGCAAACCAAACCTCTCTGAGATATCACCTAACTCCAGTAACATTAGCCCACCTCACAAAGTCCCCAAACTGCAGGTGCCGGAGTGGATATGAAGAGAAGGGAACACTTTAATACTGCTGGTAGGACTGTAAACTAATACAACTTCTATAGAAAGAAGTATGGAGAGCCTTCAAAGAACTAAAATTTGACATTCCATTTGATCCCACAATTTCATTACTAGCTATCTACCCAGAAGAACAAAAATCATTTTAACACAAAGATGTTTGTACCAGAATGTTTATTGATGCCAAATTAATAATTGCCAAGTCATGGAAGCAACTCAAACACCCATCAATCCATGAAAGAGTTAACAAATTGTGAGATATATATACCATGGAATATTATTCACCCTTTAAGAAGATGAAGACTTTAGATCTTTTATGTTTACCTGGATGGAGTTGTAACACATTCTTCTTAGTAAAGTATCTCAAAAAATGGGGGGGAAAGTATCCGATGTGCTCAATACTATTATGAAACTAATATATAAACATACACTCATACGAATGATAAAACACAAATGTAGTCTAGCAAGAGGGAGGAGTAAGAAGGGGCAGAGGAGGGAGGGCATTTGGTGGGATCACATCTAATGTGCACAATGCAAGCATATATTTCAAAACTAAGAGTAACTTTTAAATGTCTTACCACAAAAAAAAAAAAGTAAGTGTGGTGATGGCTATGTTAATCGGTTTCACTCAAGCATTCCACATTTTATATCAAATCATCACATTGTACCCATAAATAGATATAGTTATGACTTTAATTAAAAATTAATTTTAAAAAAAGAAAAAAATTAGATCAACTTAAGGAGAAGTCAGTGTAGGGAGGTGGTCAACTACGCGGGTTCTACTGTATCTGAATCATGTCTGCCTGTCTCCACAATCCATGTTCTTCCCATTTCCTCCCCTTCATGCATTCTGTATTAATTCTGATTCTGTGCTATATGGATATCTGTTTATGCCCCTAAAGCCTAAATTCTAATGGTCTCACAGTTGAAGGCAACATCACCAGCAATTGTAATTTGTAATTGTTGTACTGAAGGGCACCTCAGGCTTAAAATGGGCCAGAGTTGTGCCCAGGAAAGCCAAGCTGAGATGGACTCTCCAGGCTTCAGGGTAGAACTCAGCCCTAGAAATTATGAGATGAATCTTTTATCCTGAAGGCTTTGGGTAAGAGCAGAAACAAGGGCCTCCTGTATATTATGGACATTTCCAAGAGGCTCATACCAATGAAGTAAGTCACTCCATGAAGTAGTCCACTCAAACACTGTCCATGGTTCTGTGATTTAAATAGATAGTGAGATGTAGGTCCAGGTCATGGCCATCAACCAAGTCAACTAATCATCAACTCAGGGAATTCCGCATGTTACACAATCTGACTTAACCAACTACATTTTATCTGTGTTTCTCTCCATCAGTGAGACTCTGTGAGATTTATAGTCTTTCATTTCACTTGGAAATAATGGTCTTCAGGGATTAATTCTTCTTAATTATTTTAGCAAATTCTTAGAAACATGCATGTGTTAAAGAGCAAGCTTTATCTAGTGTAGTGTTAAGGACAAATGTGCAGCATATCAAGTGGGATGAATTTAGTTCCTGATTCAGCTTTTACTGGGTACTTGCTCTGTGCCAGGCGTGGTTCTAGATGCTTTACCTCTGGCCTGTCATTCTATCTTCATAACAGCTCTGCAAGGGGAACATAATCAACCTCATTTCATGGTAGGTATCACTAAAACTCAGAAACATTACCTTTCCCAATTACTAAATAGCAGAATCTAAATTCAAGTCTTGTTTTGACTCCAACCTACGGTGCATCTTAGAATGGGTACTGGTGAAACTTACTAAATGCAAAATATAAATGTCTACATACAATAACTAAGAAAATGCCATGAAGGCTACATTGAACAGTTTGATGAGAATATTTCAGATTGTATATGAAACCCACACATTGTACCCATTGATTGCATTAATGTACACAGCTGTGAGTTAACAATAAAAAAAAAAAAAAATTTAAAAAAAAGGCCCTTTCCAGTATATGTTTTGCTTTTAGATCTATAAACCTTGGGAGTTAACAGATTCTCATTTAAAGGGTTTAGTACTCATGGCCAACATAAAATAAGTCATTGAAGAAGACCAATCCACTATGGCAGTGGTTCTTAACTGAGGGCAATTGTACTTTCCAGGGGACATTCGGCAGTATATGGAAATATTTTCGGTTGTCACTTCTTGGGATGTGCTATTGTCTCTAGTGGAGAGGTCAGGGATGATATTAATGTCCTGAAATGCACAGGATGCCCCCCCCCCCCACACACACACACACACAGGCACACATGCAACAAAGAAGTCTATGACCTAATGGGCTGAGAGTACCAAGGCTGAGAACCCCTGAATTACAATATGAAGACATATGAGACAGTTGGTAAAGCATCTGAATTAATACTTATAGGAATTTAACATAGCACAAGATAACCAGTTCTCATTCCTTTTGATGTAGTTTCTTATCCAGACCCGGAATATTTACACAGAACTAAGATTTGAGACCAGCCGTAGACCCTTAGTGTTGCAAAGCATAAGCAACACAATTTAGCCAGTCGAATTTTAGATCCTACAACCCCTGGGTTTGTTTCAGGAGGAAAAGAGAGGTAGGGTTTCAGAGTCGAAACCTACCACAGTGTTCTCAATCTGCAGGCTATGGGGCTTGAAAGGGAACAAGGAAGGGAGATGGTCACAGCAAGAGCTTCCTGCCAGAGGTCTGTGGTGCCATTTTCCAAATGTTCATAGTTGAGCATGTCACCAAGAAATTCCATTTGAAAACATTACTGAATATATTCGTCTTATTTGTCTTTTATATTCAGTGAAAAAATTAATTACCCTAAGTGTAATAATTTAACTTAATTATTTATATAATGTATAAAGAATTCAACTAGTATTACAGCGAATGGGTAGTATTATGGCTTCTGACCTAAAAGCATTTTGTAGACGTGTATAACCAAGGCAGAGCCTGCGATTTCACTTGGCCCAATATAAAAATAACACCAGCGTTGGATGGATCAATAGCTATGGCAGTCCTGTGGGGGAAAGCACACAGCTACCACATACATTAGTTGATGGAACAATTTTTCTGATTAATTTTGATATCAAATTAGACTTTGGCAAGATAATCAGGTCTGAGCATTCTTAAAAATTAGCCTTTCAGATTCTCAAATGGACTCTAAGCCCAGTCTGATGAGTAGAGGGCAGAGCTGCCCCCATCTCCACTGATGAGTTCACGCCTGTGCCATCCTTGCCCCCTTGAGAAAGGACTTTCCTATCCATTTCCTGGCAGGAGATTTATTTCCTAGGAATAAATGGCCCTGACCCCCTGTGGTATGAAGGTGAGAATGTAATTTAGAGATAGAAGAAAAGAAAGGAACTAGACTTGGAAATAATACCCACATATAAACTTCAGAAAAAACAACTCTGGTTTCATAAAACTTCTGAAGCTTAGTAATCCCACTTAATATGTTCCTAAAGAAGTCTTGACCATCATCAGCTGAGCATGTGAGTGATTTGGAAACTCACCACCTACCATGTATGTGCTGACATCACAATACTGCTGAAAGTGGTGCGCCCGCGTGGAGTCCTGTGGATGAACACATGTGCACACCCCCGGTGCCTTTGGGCTGGGTGAGAGAATGGACAGCCTGGCCTCTGCAGTCAGCTGCCTGATCACCAGCCTACAAATACTCTAACACACAGTCTTTCTCTGCTATAAATGGAGCTGACAGAGCTACTCACAGGGTTTTTGTGAAGCTAAAAAGAGACTGCGTGTGTGTGTGTGTGTGTGTGTGTGTGTGTGTGTTTGTGTGCGCACGCGCCCATGTTTTGCTTTTGTTTTTGTTTTATTTTGTTTGAGACAGAGTCTCACTCAGTGGCCTTGGAGCCAAGTGCCCTGGCATCATAGCTCATACCAACTTCAAACACACCTGGGTTCAAGGGATCATCTTGCCTCAGCCTCCCAAGTAGCTGCGAGTACAGGTGCCTGCCACAATGCCTGGCTAGTTTTTTCCAATTTTAGTAAACCAGGTCTTACTCTTGCTCAGGTTAGTCTCAAATTCCTGAGCTCAAGCAATCCACCCTCCTTGGCCTCCCAGAGTGCTGGGATAATTGGCATGAGCCACTCACTGCATGCAGCTTGGACAATGTGTATTTAAACTGCTGTCCTCAAGTCCTATAGTATTCAAGAGTCTCCCTTTCCACTGAATATTAAAAAAAAATGGCAAGAGCCCCCTCCCACCCCCACCCCCCCACAGGCAGGGGAGAATCCAGCATCTTTCTATGGTTCCCAGGGGACCTGGAGCCAAGGTCAGGTCACTTAGGTTTCACTGTCATGACTTGCACCATATTCTTGTTTCTGCTCCTTCTATGTCCTGCAGGGGGAATTTCCACTTATCCTGCAGATGGCTGAAGGCTGAGGCTGCTCTCTTCCCACTGCCCAGCTCTGCTTCAGTCTGAGAAAGCCTCTTCTTTGTTCCCGAGCTCGGTGACCCAAGGCTGTGAGTGTATGGCAGGGTCTCCCAGGGGCTTGGAACAGGACTTCTCAATCTCGGCACTACTGACATTTGGGGCTGAATAATGCTTAATTGTGGGGCTGTCCTTGAAGTGTGGCATGTTTGGCAGGGTGCCTGGCCTCTACCCACTAAATGTAATAACTCCCCAACTTTAGTCATGACGACCCCAAATGTCTTCAGATGTCAACATAGGACAAAATTGCTGCCCTCCCGCCCGCCCCCTCTGAGATCCACTGTGCTGGAGGTGAAACTGCAGAGCGATTACTAAAGGTCAGCACTGGGCTTCTCCTCAGCCCCCGCTGCTCCCACTGAGCCCTCTCCAGCTTTCCTTGTATCCAGACCCCACTGCCCTTTTCACTCCTCTCGGGCCTGTTGCTTTATTCAGGAGAGTAATTGCACTGTTCTTAATCTCAGCCCACTCAGACCTAGTCGAGGCCATGTTTTTTCATCATCAACCTCAATAAAATACTTTGCTTAAAAAAAAGAAGGCTCCCTTTCTCCTTAACTAAATTTTTGCGCAATTGCAACTAGCAGATAGAGCTGCCTCCAACTCAAAAACAACATGACCACCCCTATCAACAAATGTAAATCACCTACACAATGCCTGGCACAAAATAGACACTCTGTAGATGACAGCTATTTATGTTGTGACTACTGCCATTGTCCCTAACAGAAGTGGTGCTTGTCTGTGAGATTTCCCAGTTACCCCACTGGAAATCCCCAGAAAAGGAAGTTCCTCAGTTCTTCTTGAGTCTGTAATTGGCCTGTGACAGTTAATTAAAGGCAAGCCTTCTCTGTCCCTCCCTGTGTCATTGAGACTCACAGGGAAGGGTAGATGCCAATAATAAAAATGTCTTCTGCATAATTCAGAAAGCCACATGCTCAATAACTCCTGCCGAGGATGTGGATTGTGTATAAGGGGTGTGTGTGTGAGAGAGAAGGGGGGTTTGAGGGCTCTGGGGGGACAAAGATTGCAGTGGAGGGAGGTCACATCAGGAAAATACAACCTGGCAAGTGAACAAGGAAGGGATTTAACACCCCATGAACTCCAAAGGCCTATTTTCCCCTTCTGTCGAAACCGGCCATGTGCACACTGCTGATTCTGTGGCTAGGATTTTAAGGCCTCATTGTCCTTGCCTCGTGGTTTTCAGTTTCACGGGTTTAAGAGTCTCCCTTTGCCAATAACATTTCCCCTGATGCTTATGTCCTTTTCCATCTGACTTCTATCCACTGCTTCCTCCTAGTCCTCAAGTTTAAAAAGCCATAGAATCGTGTCCCTATCCTGGCCAGCAGCCTCAACATCAGTCACATCTAAGCATGGCCCAGATGGATCAAGGTTTAGACGCTGACCGGGCTGTTCCATGTGAAGACCTCGGACATCCCACCTGCCTGGTCACAGACCCGAAAATGTCAGCGCTGGGAGGGGTAAAGGAAGCACCTAATTCTACCTGCTCACTTAACAGGTGAGGAGTCAAGAGCTAGAATGGTGTGAGGACTTGCCCAGCACCACCCAGATAGTACGGAGTGAGAACCTGACCTCAGGGCTTTTATTCCTGATTCACGTTAGAAGAGTTTCCTCTACCCTTCATTGCATGAGATCCATTCTTACTTGGGAATAATCTTATTTAGGGCTGCTACAATGTGTGCAGCCTTCCTGAGAAGTAATTTGTTTGCATATGGTTTGTGGGGGCCTGGAAGGGCTTCAACCTTGCTGGCGTAACTCTGACATGTCACCAATTCTTTGTTTTTTGGTTTTTTTTTTTCTATTTCAGATTAATATGACGGTACACATTTTTAAGTTACATTGTTTTCTTTTCTTTTTTTTTTTTTAGATCTCACTCTGTTGCCCTTGTAGAGTGCTGTAGCATCACAGCTCACAGAAACCTCCAGCTCTTGGGCTTAGGTGATTCTCTCACCTCAGCCTCCCAAGTAGCTGCGACTACAGGCATCCGCCACAACGCCTGGCTATATTTTTGTCGCAGTTTGGCTGGGGCCAGGTTCGAACCCGCTACCCTCAGTATACGGGGCCGATGCCCTACTCACTGAGCCACAGGCGCCACCCACATAGTTCTCATTTCTAAGGTAAAGTTCAGGTTGCATTTGAACCCTACATCCAGGGAGTATGTCGAACACCTTCAGGCTGGGCACATTAGGTGAGATCCCGCCAATCACTCCTCGTCCTCTTCTCTCCCCTCCCCATTGCTAGACTATACTTGAGTTTTTTTCTGTCATGTGCGCAGGTAGTTGTGTATGTTTTGGTTTCATAATAGTGTTGAATACATTGGATACTTGTTTTTCCATTCTTGTGATACTTTGCTAAGAAGGATGTGCTTCATCTCCATCCAGGTAACCACAAATGATATAACATCTCATCTTAAAGCTGAATAGTATTCCATGGTGTACATATACCACAGCTTGTTAATCCATTTATGGGTTGATGGTCACTTGGGTTGTTTCCTTGTCTTGCCGATTGTGAATTCAGCTGCAATAAACATTCTAGTGTAAACGTCCTTGTGGTAAAATGATTTTTTTTTCTTCTGGTAGATGCCTGGTAATGGGATTATGGGATCAAATGAAAGGTCCAATTTTAGTTCTTTGAGAATTGTCCATACTTCTTTCCATAGAGGTTGTATTAGTTTGCAATCCCACCAGTAGACATTACCACTTTTAACCAAGACCCCTTTGGCCAACACAGCCACCAGGGGCAAGGCATCTCTTTGAGAAGCTGGAGTCTTGCAGATGGTTATTGATGTTTGCTAATGGCTGGATACTGCCACACGTAACACCACAGGTGCATTTCTGAATAATTGTATATATTTGATTACTGCAGGTTGCGTGTGCTCTGGATCCAAATCTCCTTATAACAAATTCGTCTTGATGGGGTAGCCCTGGTTCATCCACACTTGATGCTGCTACAGCAGGTTTTTTGTTTTTGTTTTTGTTTTTTTTCATGAAATTGTTTTTATGAAGTATGGAGTTTTTAAATGAAATTACATTTTCTCATTAGCTTCATTTATAAATCCGTTGGGAGTATTAATGCCTCTTTGTTCCTGATCGGTCTCTAGTCAACAGTGGCTTTTAACACTTGGTCTGGATGATTTTCTACTCTCTCTTTCTTAAAAATAAGCAGTTTGTGATCTGTCAGGGCGCATTCACATATCTGAGAAGGGAGGTGGTGGAGGGGAGCTGGTATTAGGTGGCTGCTATTTAAACACAACACTGGGGTGAATCCCTGGGTAAGCAAAAGACTCATCATGTAATAAAAGTAATTGCCTTTTAATTGGCCTGGCTGGTAACTGTGGATGCTTTTCTTTCTCTGTTGGGCTTCCTTGGGATGCAGGGTAGAGCACTGGGAACAACTCATAATATAAATTCAGTAATTGAGGTTTGACACTCTGCCATTTGCTTGCTTTTTCATGTAGGGCAAATCATTTAACTTCTCTATACCTCAATGTTCTAGTCTGCAAAATGGGATTGTCTTGCTGATCAATGACCACACAGCTTCCCTCCCTCTTTTTTTATCATCTTTCCTTTTCTTTCTCAGGGCCAACTTGCCAGGCTAGTGGTGCCAGCAGCCACTGGTATAAGGACAGGATGCTTCTAGCCTTGCTGCTGCCCGGTATCCAGATAAGGTTATTGTCACCACCATGTGATCTATCACGATCAGTCACTGCCTCCTCTAGCCTGTCCCTTTCTCCCTAGAGTGAGTCCTGTAGCCTTGTTCTAGTCTCAGTGCTTGAACCTCCAAACATAAGAGGCAGCTTCAAGGTCTCCAGCCTTTACTCACACTGTACCCACCACCTTTCCCCAACAGGGCTCTCTTAACAAAAAAAAGCCAAATAGACATGAATAAGATTGACCTCTCCTGGGGAAATTCCTAGTAGAGAGAACGTCATTACATGAAAGTCTCCCAATATCCTCATGAGGTATTTGTAATCAGCCCCGTTGTAAAACTGGCGAACCTGAAACTCATGTGTGTCAATTTAATTTTCTTAGCTCGCAGAGATAGTAAAAACCAGGCTGGCATCCAAACACGAGTCTGTCTCCCATCTGAGAGGCTACTCTTCCTCCCCCCCCCACCTCTTTCCCCTTCACACTTTGCATAGACTTTTCAACTAGCCCAGCGAGGGCACAGCTAGGGCACAGCTAGGGAGTGGGTGATGGGTTGTTCTAGAACACTTCTCTGATTCAGTGTTCCTCTTTGTCTGTTAAAGCTTAGGAGACTTCAGGACACATCAGACTGGGTCGAATTCTGGTGTCCCCACAGGTGATCTTGGGGGCCTGCTACTTAATTTTCTTTGATTTTAATTTCTCCATTTAGACAGTTACTACCTCTGAAGAATGTCATTGAGAATTAAATAAGTTATTACATACCAAACTCTTTTTTTAATATTTTTTTTTTTATTAAATCATAGCTATGTGCAATCAAGGGGTACAATGTACTGGTTTCATATGCAATCTGAAATATTTTCATCAAACTGTTTAATATAGCCTTCATGGCATTTTCTCAGTTATTATATGAAGACATTTGTATTCTGCATTTAGTAAGTTTCTCCTGTACCCATTCTAAGATGCACCGTAGATGTGGCCCCACCAGTTACCTTCCCTTCACCCCAACCTCCCTCCTCCCCTCCCCTCCCTTGGCCCTTTCCCCATATTCTTGTGCTATATTTGGGTTATAGCCTTCATATGAAAGCTATAAGTTAGCTTCATAGTAGGGCTGAGTACATTGGATACTTTTTCTTCTATTCTTGAGATAGTTTGCTAAGAATATGTTCCAGCTCCATCTATGTAAACATGAAAGAGGTAAAGTCTCCATCTTTCTTTAAGGCTGCATAATATTCCATGGTATACATGTACCACAATTTATTAATCCATTCATGGGTGGATGGGCACTTGGTCTTCTTCCATGTCTTAGCAATTATGAATAGGGGTGCATAAACATTCTGGTACAGTTGTCTTTGTTATATTGTAATTTTTGGTCTTCTGGATATATATCTAGTAAAGGAATTATAAGATCGAATGGCAGGTCTATTTTTAGATCTCTACGAATTCTCTAAACATCCTTCCAAAAGGAATGTATTAGTGTGCATTCCCACCAGCAGTGTAGAAGTGTGCCCTTTTCTTCACATCCATGCCTACATCTCTGGTTTTGGGATTTTGTTATGTGGGCTAATTTTACTGGAGTTAGGTGATATCTCAAAGTAGTTTTGATTTGCATTTCTCTGATGATTAAGGATGATGAGCTTTTTTTCATGTGTCTATAGGCCGTGCACCTGTCTTCTTTAGAGAAGTTTCTCTTCAAGTCCTTTGCCCAGCCTGAGATGGGGTCACTTGTTCTTTTCTTGCTAATACGTTTGAGATCTCTCTGGATTCTGGTTATTAAACCTTTGTTGGAGGTCTAACCTGCAAATATCTTCTCCCATTCTGAGGGCTGTCTGCTTGCTTTACTCACTATGTTCTTGGCTGTGCAGAAGCTTTTTAGTTT
>CAUYPK010128892.1:0-15094 GCA_963574355.1 Loris lydekkerianus
CTTTATAATAATATATTTTCTTCAATTTTAATATCAGGTGTACCCAGATCAAGTAGAATGATTTTGAAGTATTTCTTCTTTTTCTATTGTCTATAAGATTTGGCAGGATCTGTTTTTTGAAATTTTTTTTTCTTTTATTTATAAACATTAGCTGTCTATTTTTTGAGACTTAAAAAAAAAGTAAGTTAACTGATGACTCCATACTGAATCTCAAAGTCAAAGCATTCTATAATAGACATACTCTTATTTGACAACATGAATGTTACTTTCTTTGCATCATTATTATTGTTATTGCTTAAATATCGATGTAGCAATTGTCTGATTCCTTTTCTGATTGTATTTATGTTCATTCGTTCTTTACAAGGTTTTTGTTTCTGGTCCTTATATGAAACATTGTTATTGTTATTAAATTTTAAGCCTTTTTAATTTTGTGAAGGCAAAGAAATATAAACCTAATAAATGCATGTATATGTAAAAATTAAAAAAAAAAACAATTTTTGAAAATGTAAGAGAATCCATTTGGAACCTAGATATAGGCAAAGATTTTTTTTAAAAGACACAAAAGCACTATTCATTTCATTTCACTATAAATTTCACTTCATTTTAGTTAAGAATAGTTGTTTATTAAGAAGAAAAAAAGTTAAGGTTTGGCGCCCATAGCACAGTGCTTATGGTGCCAGTGACATACACGAATGCTGGTGAGTTCAAACCTGGCCTGGGCCAGCTAACCAAAATGATAACTGCAACAAAAAATATCCAGCCTTGTGGTGGGCACCGGTAGTCCCAGCTACTTGGGAGGCTGAGGCAAAAGAACCGCTTAAGCCCAAGAGTTGGAGGTTGCTGTGAGCTGTGATGCGACAGCACTCTACCCTCTACTGAGGGAGACATAGACTCTGTCTCAAAAAAAAAAAAAAAAAGAAAGAAAGAAAAAGAAAAGAAAAATATTGAGTCTTTTAATCCAGTAAGTGGGGGAATTTTTCCACTCCTTCAAATCTTCTTTTTAGGACTTTTAGGAGTATTCTATAGTTTTCCATAATAACTTTTACCATTTTTTTAAGTTTATGCATTGATATTTTTTCTTTGCCATTGTAAATGAAGTACATCTTCCCACTATTTCTGATAACTGGTTATAGTGTGTATATATGGATGTTATTGATTTCTGAATGATATTTTAAATTGTATTTTATTAAATTTTCGTTTATTCTTTTTCGTTTTCTAGACTGAGAATACTCATCTGCAGAAAAATAAATGAGATAGTTTTATTTCTTTCTTTCACATTCTGATGTTTCCATTTCCTATTTTAAATCTAATTTTATTGGCTATATCCTGTTAAATAGTAGATAGTGAGCACACTTGTCTTTTTCTTGACTTTAGCAAAAAAAAAAAAAAAAAAAAAAAGCATTTGTTGGTTACCCAAGACATATGTATGTATATATAAATGAATACACGTTTAGATATATTATCAGGTTAAAGAAGTAACTATCAATTTCTAATTGTGTACCTTTAGTATAAATAATTGATGGATTTCATAAAATGCCTTATTGCCAAATGATATTTTTTTCTCTTTAGCTCTATTAGCATATTTAATTATATGAAGAGTGTTCCAATTATTGAACTACCCTTGCGTTCCTGAAATAAACTCCCTTCAGTTGGAGAGGTACTGGCCCCCCAACCAAAGCAAGTGACATGACCTCATGTGCTCCCCGAGGAATGTTGCCCTAAAATGGAAACACTTCTTTCTTTGTGGACATGCCCAGGCTAGTAAGGACAATCAGTTAAATGTTCACAGAAAGGAAAGTTACCAGAGAGCTTCGCACGGTTGCAGCTGGGGGCTGGGCACCTGCGGGAGTTGTAGGAAAAGTGCTCTGCTCTATTCTCCTTTCAGCAAACTATTCTTTCTTAAAGTTTTAGGGAACTGATCAATCAAGAACAAGACAACTAGAAGCCGTTGTGGTTAAGCCTTCAGCAAAGTGTTGAGCAAAGGGTCTCGATTTAGAACTAGCTATGTATGTGCCTAGCAGCATATGTGCTGAACAAAGAATTTCTTAGCAGTCTTTATGATTTCACCATTATATGTTCCTTTTTCTATTTCTATACCTTTTTTTTTTCTTTTGACTAGTACTGTGTATAAAAACACCCAATAAATGTGGGAAGTCACCACAGGCCTGAGCGAGCCTTGGTCTCCCTCTCATAATAATCATTCTGTATGCAGTGTTTATCTCTGAGTCTCTGAGCATCTAGTTCTGAGGACAACAACATTCAGTCATGATGGATTTTAACAATACTCTTGGAATCTTTTTGCTAATACTTAATTTATAAATCAGACAGCAATAATCAGTACTTTTCTATTTGGTGCAATCTATGTCCAATTTTGATATCAATTTTATACTTGTTTTAGTAAAATAGGAAGGATTTTTTTTATAGGATTTTATATATTAAAATACATAAATATAAAATATAAATATAAAATACATAAATACATTTTCCATGTGAGAGATACAGAAATGTGAGAGATACAGAGAAAAAATATAAAGTTAGATACTCTAGATGCTTCAGCAAGGTGATACAAAAAGGAAAATTCTTCAGACTGATCTACCTCTTGAAATGCAAGAATATTTGTTACAAAAGTTTATTTTTGTTTGGAGCAAGAAATCCAAGAGCATTTAGGATCAGGTTAATCACGCATTTAGGGGAAATTGCAAATGCCTAATAGACAATTTCAAGCCAAATGCAGGAGAAACAAAAATTGGGTGTGGGGGGAGAGGACGTGAGGAAAATTAAGTTGTGATGTGAAAAGAGCCAGGAAAATGGGAAAGCACAATTGGATAGTCCTATCCAAAACTCCACCTGCAAGTGATCTAGCTTGAAAAAGTAACAACTATCTATATAACAAATATGATCTACTGAGAAGAAACCTAGGGGCAAGAGTTATAGTCCTGTTTGTTCTTGTTGACCCAAAGAATAGGGCAAGACTAAAGCCAATGTTAAGAGGATTAGAGAAACGGGCAGTGTTCTGAAGCTGGTGGTTAAGGAACAGAAACTGCAAAGGGCGAGGGTTTTGATGATGGTCTGTATTCAAGAACCATAACTCAGTAAGAGAAGTGTGGTGGATACCAGAGAGAACGGGAAAGAAATTCAACCAAGTTAGCAATAGATTAGAATGTTAAGGGTCATGTATTTCCAAGAAAAATAAAAAAGAAAGTCCAGCCTAGGTGTGGTGGCTCACACCTGTAATACTAGCCCTCAGGGAGGCTGAGGCAGGAGGATTGCTTGAACTCAGGAGTTTGAAATGAACCTAAACCAAAGAGAGCTCTGTCTGTACTAAAAATGGAAAAATCAGGTAAGCATCATGACATACGCCTGCGGCCCTAGCTACTTGGGATGCTGAGGCAGGAGGATTGCTCAAGCCCAGGAGTTTGAGATTGCAGATTGCAGTGAATTATGATGATGCCACTACACTAGCTTAGGCCTGTCTCAAAAAAAAAAAAAAAAAAAGGAAGGGAAAGGAAAAGAGAAGAGAAGAGAGAAAGAAAATAAAAGAAAAGAAAAGAAAAGAGAAAAGAAAAGAACAAGATAAAGAAAGGAAAGAAAAGGAAAGAAAAAGTCATGTCTGGCAAACAGAAACTTGTCCCTGTTCTTCTCCTAGGCCCTGGCAATTCATTCTCTACCTTTTGCCCCTCCTAGAACAGAATATACCTACAGAGAATGAGAGGCTACTTCTAAAAGAGAAATAGTTCTTCATTTCCTTCAATTGTGATCATAAAAGTCAATGAACAAGGCAGAGTTTTCTGCTGGCCTCACTGAGAAACAACCCTGCCAAGGAAAAATTGCTTGTTCTTTCTGCCCAAGAGAATATTAGAGACAATTAAATTTGTAATTTATACATTGTCCAATCCTGTGGAGTCACATTTGGACCTGGCAGAAAATGTATCATCTGCAAATGAGGATCCATGCAATAACTAGAAGTGACACTGGGGAGAAGTGAATGCATTTATGTTGCAACTAAGATAGCTCCTAAAGTCATAAATCAGACCAAGCCCACAGGTGCAAATCTGCATGTTGTCCCTGCAGCCAAGTCCTTAGGAAACCACTATATCAAATATGGCAGACTGTTATTATATTTGCCTATCAGCTCTTATCCTTCTGCAAAAGTTTCTTTTCTAATAAAGAATCCATCATGCTTTGTTCAGCTGGTGCTGACCTCACCCCCTTGCTGGTCTTGTTTCTGGGTACTGGGAGTACAACACTGAACAAAGTAGACCTGGTCCCTATGTTCTTGAAGTTTCCCTTCTAGTCAGTAAAAGAAAAGCTATAAAAAGAAAAAAAAAAATACATATAAAGTATGCCCCAAAGTGATAAATGCTAAAAAAATAAAGAAATATAAGGGAGAATGAAAGTGCACTATTAATGACTCAATAGATGTTTTGAGTAATAGTTACTGAATTTTAACATATGAAATGCTCAAATTGAAATACTAAGAAACAGAAAATAGCAATCACTTCTGAGTAACTTTTTAAAATGTGTTTTCTTACTTTTTATCAAAAAAAAAGTTTTCTCCTACACATAAACCTAGATCTAGAAAATATTTAAAATACAGTATTTTGAATCTGATTTAACAGAAGCACCAAAATATGCCTTTTATTTCATTTAAGATATTGAAAGATCCACAAATATTTCAAAATCCACTTTTCTTTGTGTGGAACTGTCAAAGCAGGACCAGTGATTCTTTAAGTATTTTTTTTTCATTTTTAATCCATCTCTGCAGACCAATTCTATGTCTTCAGAAATATATCATTCATGTGTAGTCATTTGCTTCAAACCATGTGCAGAAGAAACCCTAGATGGAAAGGTTTCCCATGTAATCATTTTTAAGGCATACATTTTAAACTATATTTACAGTAACTCAAGAAGCTTTAAGAAGAGAAAAAATTGTGTGTCATCAGCTTAGCCATATCAACTAAGAAAACTTATGCATTAAACATTGCTAAAGGAAATAATACAGCTTTAGTTCAATCTAATTTGTGAGCTATCACAGAGAGTCTGGCTTGGCACCACCGAGAAATGTTCACTGAATGTCATTGTAAAGGTTTGAGAGGACTCTCCAAGGACCAATTAAAGGAATGGAAAACTAGGAAAGATTGTTCACCACTAAGAAAAAGCAAGAAGAATGGCACTAGATGGATGTGGCTTTCCAATTTCCTTGTGTTGTCTGTAAATAGGGAAATACAAGCTAAAAATAAATAATAATAAATATCTCACCCAGTTATCTGTTTATAATCATTAAAGTTTTTTTTTTTCCACTTTATTTTTTGGCCCTGTCCTCTCTAAATCCCTGTATTCCCCCACTCCTAACCCCAAACTAAATAATCAACAACATTGCCAGTTCCCCTTTATCCTGTTTCAATGTGTATGTATATGTACATACACTTACACATATGTTCATACAGACACACACATATATTTCCAACTTGTATTCACTTCATTATGTGACCCCAAACACAAAAATCAAAGATTTTTAGTCAACTATACAAACACAAAATTTTGTTTAAGAACTATTCTTTATCAACTTAAACTCATTACTGGCCATAAATATTCATGTTTTATGGATTATATATTATACACGGGTTATTGACCACATACAATTTCACTGCTAAACCAATTCAGGCTGTATAACAATCAAATGTTGATTCGCTAGTTAGTTAACTATTTGATTAATGAGATTGGTTGGACTGTGTGTTTTTATTATCTCCTTCAGGGAAAAAAAGTCTTTCCTATTTTTCATATGTGCTATTTACTCAAACTTATTCGATATTTGATATTTTCAGCACTACGAAGAAACAGTTTCCAGCTGGGTTTCTTATCCCTAATATTTCCTTTCACTTAATGAGTTGCTGTAGGTCTGGACTATGCAAAAGGAAGGTAAACTGAGTTAGTGAGCAAGTGGGTTCTCTTAGCCCATGGATTTTAGTCTTCTCAAAAGTGAGGCCCTTCTTCCTTCAGTGTGCTTCTATATATTCCCAATACCTGGTAATAAGTAAGAAACTTTTAACAACTATTTGTTATATTAAGAGCAACCAGAAATCTGTAGAAAAGTTAAATGCGCTGTAGTGACTCTATATTGAGGGGTTCTCTACTTTCATTCTTTTCTCTCTTTTTCAATTCTGGTTTGCTTTAGTTCTTTGGGAATTTAATCTCTGAAACAAACCACAGCAATTTCTGTTCTCAAATTAAGGGTGGGCAGTCTTGACAAATAGAAAAGTGCAGGGCTAGGTACAGTTAGAGTAACAAGCATTACTTCAGAGCTTTAGGATGAATGAAGTCTTGGTCTGGGATAGTTTTTAGTTAGCAATAATCATACCTTGGATAAACCTCATTGGATATTATACTGCCACTACATAAAGCTAAAGTCTTGATCCACAGGCAGTGAAGTAGTGACCCAAAAAAAGCCTCAGATTGAGAGTAACTAGTCACCTTCTTTTAAACAATTTGCTTTTCTTTTCTGAGACCAAGTTTCTTGTGTAAAATTAAGGGACTGAACCATTTTTGCATTCCGTTCCTAATTTTTCATAAGTCTAAAAACTTCCACAAAGCACATACTTCAGAATCATTTATAAATACCATAAGTACCTTTCACACTGACATGCCAAATGTCAAAATGAACAATGATTCCTAATGATCTAATGATCTCTTTTTATCTAATTTTGTTATGACCAAATGGTATGTAAAAGGATAAGTTACACTCAAGGGAAATTAAGCCATAAATAATCTTTATACCACTACTATAGAAATTATCACAAAATATTTATACTGTTGGTTTACAAGCCCTTCAAAATCAGTAAAGTATGAACTCCTGTAGGGCAAGAATGACATCGTAGTCCTTTTTATATCTCCAGTGCATAATATTTAACATAAAAAAACTAATTTTTTTTTATAATTAACTTAAACCGCAAGTGGAGGAAAAGTGCGCTGACTGATCTCGCTTCAGAACCATGGCCGCAAGTCTTCAGAGCTGTCTGGCAGTCAAATTCTATTTCCCTGGTTTACTCACATTCATAAATGTATATTTCAGACTTTATTTTCTATCCTCAGTCCTCCAATGCCTCCTACTACTCCATTTTCCCATCAAAAGAGAATATATACTAGCTCCCACATACATTCCCACCAGGATAAGATACATCTTCCTCCTCCTTCCATCAAAGATGAGATGGCTGAGCACGTCAAACCCTTCACTTGTACAGCAGATCCCAGCCTTTCACACAGCACTCATTCAGCAATTCTCTTTGCTTTCCGTGAAACCATCGTGTTCTCTCTCCTTCTTTTCCAACAATATGCAATGATGTCATTATTTCTCTCCTCTTAAAAAAAGAAACTCTGCCTAACTCAACTCCTGCTTGTTGCAACTTCTCTCTATTTCACTTTTAAAATCCACTCCAATCAGACCTACCACTTTCCTGCCAAATCTGCTTTTGTCAATGTGACCAACAACCTCCATCTGCTATATTATAGCTGTCAGTTCTCAGCCCTCATCCTACCTGACCTATTCGTGACAAGTAACGTAGTTGACCATGTCTTCTTTAAAATGTTTTCTTTGCTTGTCTTCCAAGACACCACACTGTGGAGGTGTCTTCCTGACTCACTTCATTCCTTGAATTCCTCCTTTACTGATGCCTCTTCATCTTCTCAACCTCTAATTGGCAGTGGCCTCCAGGGCTCAGGCTTTGGACTTTACTTCTATCTTTCCATATTATCTGAGCCAGGTTAATGGTTTATAAAATATGAAAATGCTAGTATTTCCAAACTTACACTAAATTTATACCTTGAGGACCAACTTGCCATCTAATATTCAAACTTGTATGTTTAATTGCCTCTTTAACACCTACAGTTGAAAGTCAAGCTTCTTAAACTTACATATCCCAAATCAAAGTCAAAAACTTTTTCCTTAATGTTTTTCTCCCAAGCTTTCCCATTGTGAATAATTGTATCTCCACAACTCCAGTTGCTCAGAACAAAAACACTACAGTTATTCTTGATTTCTCTTTCTTTCATATTCTGATCTTTAATCCTAGCAGACAAATCTATCTGTATCCCTATCAGATAAATCTTTAAAATTCTGTATATCCAGAATCCCAACCCCTGTGTGTCACCTTCACTCTCACCTTTCCACCCCAAGACATTATTATTTCTTCCTGAATAATTGCAAAAGCCTCCTAACTTTTTTTTCCTGTATTCAATTTCTTATTTTTTTTTAAATTTCAAAATATTAAGAGAGTACAAATGTTTTAGGTTACATGGCTCACTTTTGTAATGCCCGATCCTGGCTATAGGTGTTGCCATCCCTGAAAATACTGCTCATTATATCTATTAGGTAGATTTTTGCCCCTCCTCCCTCCTAGTTGATTTCCACCAGTATGTGTATACTATGGAGTACTACTAAGCTGTTCAGGAAGATGAATTCATAGATTTTGCAATAATCCGGATGAAACTGGAGACCATTCTTCTAAGTAAATTATCTCAAGGATAAAAGAACACTGATCTGGGAGTGGTGGCTCATGTCTGTAATTTTAGCCCTTTGGGATTCTGAGGCGCATGGATTACCTGAGCTCAGGAGTTCAAGACCAGCCTGAGCAAGAGTGAGACCCGTCTCTAAAAATAGCCAGATGTTGTGGCAGGCACCTGTAATCTCAGCTACTCAGGAGGCTGAGGCAGGAAGAGCACTTGAGCCCAAGAGTTTTGAGGTTGCTGTGGGCTATGATACCATGCCCTACTGAGGGGCGACAAAGTTACACTAACTAAAAAAAAAAAAAAAAAAAAAAAAAAGAGTGGAAAAATAAACACCATGTGTTCTCACTATTAAATTGGAACAAACCAATGAGCACACAGAGGGAAATAAAACTCCCAACTTCTTTTTACTCAGAATAGCAACTAGAAGGATCCTATAGAACATCCTCAGCATAGCAACTAGAAGGATCCTATAATGTCAAGTTAGGTCAAAACTTTGCAATCTTTTCTCAGCTCACACAAAGTAAAAGCAGACGTGTACATGTACCCCACAAAGGCTCATCATGATCATCAGGTCCCTTTAACATGTCTCACCTACTACACCCCCTTCCCTGATGTTTTCCTTGCAGCCACAATGGCCCCCTTGCTGTTACTGAAACACTCTGGGTTCACTCTTAATCAGATCTTTGCCCTTGCTATTTCCTCTGCCTACAATATTCCTCTCCAGGTGGCTTGTTCCCTCACTTCTTTTAGGTCTTTACTGAAATTTCAACTCAATGAAATCTCTGTCCTCCCTACATAAAGTGCCAAGGAACTGCTCCTTGACAACTCCTAGCAGTTTCTAACTCCTCGTTTGCTAAATTTCAGAACATAGTGAGATCTTGATAAATATTTGTTTAATAAATCAACTTTTTAAAAAAGTTACAATAACACAAAATCTATACTTTGATAATGTTTTAGAAATAAAACTTATTTTTAAGTGTCTCAAAGAAATTCGTGAAGCATTGTCAAAGAAGAATCCTCTGAAGTCTGTCTTTAATTAATAGAAAGTTATTTGTAATTAGCATATAACACTTTCGGAAATAATGGGATACTAAAGCATATTTTAAATAACTTTAAACAAATTGTCCTTGAGAATGAGAAATACTAACAGATGAAAATTTCACAGAATCAGTGATTATTTATCTTTGCTACAGATTTACACTGGAATTCAGTTTTTTCTCTATGAAGACCTAGGAAAAGAGAAACTTTTAAAGTAAATTCGAATGTGATCTTCACCAATTAAAGATAAGAAAATTACATAACATGCCAAAACATAAAATACCCACATGGTACATGCACAGTAGAGGCTAAATAGATGGAAATTCCTATCTTCTGGTTTATTATTTTTAATAGTATTTTATTATTATTTTATGTAGTATTTTTATAATTGATTGTCTGAACTCCTGATCTCATAATCACAGTATTTTCCTAAGCAATAAAATGTTTCTCAATTATATAACTTTTTTGCAGAAAGGAATTTGGTCACAAAGTAGATAAAACTTAAAACTTCTCTTTATTCATCTTACTGTTTCTCAGGGAAGAAGATTTGCTATGTAGGCAGTGCCTTTAGGAGTTGCCCTATGTAATTCCTATTGCATGTGTTTAACATTTTAAATATGAGGAGTCCAAAATAGCAAAAGTCAGGAATTAAATAGGAGTTGCATTTAAATTTTAAACCAAAAAAACAGATTTTTAAAGAACGAGATGTTGGTAAATGTATTTAGTAGCTTCACATAAAAGAATGCAAGTCAGTCTCAAATGAAAGGAAATGCAATCATTGTTTTGTTGAAGGGAGATGTTTGGCCACTCTCTGATGATTTCTTAGCCTGGAGGGAAGCTTCTGACTACAAGCTGCTGGAAGGACAGTGAAGAACTTAAATTCAGCAAAGTCTGGTGGGATTTAGAAAACAAAGAAAGAGTGTTTAAAAAAAAATAACTATGAAATTAGTTCCTAATACAGAGGGTCAACTCCCCTGGTTTTAAATGAGCTCTTGAATTGCACTTATGCTTCTCAAAATGGGGATTGCTGATCAAAATTTGGGGGAAATAGAAAGTGACTTGTTACTTCTATTGTTTTAGTGACTCATCTGTCCTCCAGATGTTCTATTATTTTCTTTCAAAGGCGCTGTTCAATCTATTGTTTAGACCATTTTCTGCTTACCCATCAAAGCACCCTCCCTTTGTCTTTGCAGAGTATTATCCAGGGTGCATACAGATAGATAAAAAGGACATAAGGTCAGTGGTCATGAGAAGAAATTAACTACAGTTAGAAAAATAAGTTGTAGATATCCAGGGGTTTTGACTTTTACTCTTGAAAATCTCTCTGGAGAAAAGGAAAAGGGAGAAAAATGTCCCGTAAGCTCCTAAAAAGTTTTCCTCTCTAGTTAGTCATAAATCTGAGTGACACAAAAAAAGATGATCCAGAAAAATAAATCAGTATAAGAATGCTTTTACATAACCTCACGCAAAAAAAAAATCATTATATATGTGTAACCTCTAGCTCTACTTAAACCAAGCCTTAATTAAAGTCACTATACAATGGAGCATGCTAAGAATTATTTGTCCAACCTCTACAGCGTTCCCACTTCTGGAATAGAAAAAAAAATGTAACTTCCCCTTTTTCTCTGGGTTATATACGTGTGCATTTGCCTTGGTCAATGTGGTAAAAACCTTGAGCTGGTGCACCAGCCTCCATCATATCACAAATCTGTCATATAACGGCAATCATATCCTCTATATTTTTATATAAGGTATTAAGTTTTTCTTAAAATCATAAAACATAGCTGGGTATAGTGGCTTTGAGAGGCTGTAATCCCAGCAGTTTGGGAGGCCGAAGTGGGAAGATTGCTTAAGGCCAGAAGTTTAAGACCAGCCTGGACAATATAGTCCCTGTCCCTCTAAAAAAAAAAAAAAAAACCTTAAAATAGTAAATGAAAAAGTTGTATTTGCCATTACAGTGGATGTTAATTGACTTTTGCAAGGGTTTTTGTTTTTGTTTTTCGAGACAGAGTTCACTCACACCATGGGCAGCAGAATGCTATGGTGTCATAGCTCACAGCAACCTCAAACACTTGGGCTCAAGAGATCCTCTTATCTCCACCTCTCAAGTGGCTAGGACTATAGGTGCCCACCACAACACTTGGCTAGCTTTTCTATTTTTAGTAGAGACAGGCTTTCACTCTTGCACAGGCTGGTCTGGAACTCCACATATCTGAAGATGGTAGGGTCAAGATCTACAGGTTCAAAATAGTTTTGTAGATCTTCTAGAAAAAATAGTTTGAAACAAAAGTGAAAATAATACTTCACTCTGGTGCAAAATGTGGACTATTCTCTGAGGAAAGCATTTAGAAGAAATTCAACAGATGAGAAGTAAAGTTAACTAGAAAGACTAGGGAGTATTAAGAACATAAAATTTGAGAAGGTGTCAAGGTTTGTACTTTATATAAAAGCTATGAATAAGGTCAATTAGAATTTATCATCAAATCCTAAAATTTCACAATGAACATATGAACCTTAGAATTTGAAGGAGAAGGATAAATAAATCACACCTATAAGTTGTTAATTTATGATACATATTAAACCAAGAAGTAACATACAGTAGACACATAGAAATATATATTTAGAAGAAAACAAAATGATAAACCCATAGCTGGATAACAAGAATCTGATCATGAGATTTTTGTCAAGTACCATTAAATAAAGACAGTGATGCTTTCACACACAAAAGTATTTGTGTTCCTATCAGCATTTTAACAATAGGCATGATCCAGGCCTTGTCTCACCCACAGAGGTGATTCTTTGTTGCCATTATTGTCAAGAGCATGGGCTCCTAAGTCTATTTACCTATGGATTTTGGATCCATGACTTACCAGCTACTTGACTGGTCGGGTTTCTTGACCTTTCATGCCTTTGTTTTCTTAGTTCCAAAATGGGGATAAAAAAATAAAAAGAAAAAAATAAAAAGAAAACTAAAAAATAAATAAGTAAAGTAAGCCAATAATTACCTTGAAATAATAATAATAATAATAATAAAAAGTAAAATGGGGAAAACATGACCTGCCTCTCTGTTATTGTGAAAATTAAGTGAAATACTCTAAATAAAATATTTAGCACATTGCAGGATACACAGTGTGTTTCAAAAGTCTCCATACATAGGAAAGAAGATAACAGCAGATATTGGAACATGTTCTCCTGAGTGGAGAGAAGACTTTTGGTGTGTGTGTGTGGACATAGCCAATATGGAGAGAATATTTTTTAAAATTCTGTAATGAATACTTTTTAAATAAAGATACATTTACATATAGCTTCCCAATTCCTCTATGTATGATGACTTTGGGGACACTCTGTATAATAATGGCTCAACTGATTTTTAAGTATCATACATAATGATGTAAAATAGGCAACTTACTGTCAAATTAAGTAGAGTGATTGGGCCAGCATCCTCTTAACAATTCAATTAGACTTTGAAAATTATTTTTTCTTGTCCTGTATTTATCATGAAATGTTAGATCAATGACTTTACACAATTCTATAATTGGCTGTTGCCACAATAATGCTACATAACAAATAATCTCATACTTTTGGTGATTTACATCAACAAACATTTATTTTTCTCACTCCTAAGACTTGGAATTTTGCTGGTCTCAGCCAGACTCAGCAGGGCTTGGTTCTAGAGCAAGGGCTCATTCAGACCTGTTTTGTGTGTCTCTGGCTTAGGTTTAAGGTCCAGCAACCCCCAGGATTATATTCTCACGGTGATGGCAGAGATGCAAAGGCAAAGCACAGCTGTGAAAGCATAGTTCAGGCCCCTTTAACATTCCATGAGTCAAAGTAAGTCACATGGCCAAGGCGAACATTGGGGTAGAAAAGTATACCCCATCCTCAGTGGAGACAGAGGAGAGGAGGAATGAATGTGTGTGAACAATAATCCTAAATTTCACTCCAATTAATTCAGAATTTTATTATTTTATTTATTTTATTTTATTTTATTTATTGAGTCAGAGTCTCACTCTGCCATCCTGGGTAGAGTGCTGTGGCATCATCATAGCTCACAGCAACCTCATACTCTTGGGTTCAAGTGATCCTCTTGTCTCAGCCTCCTGAGTAGCTAGGACTATAGGTAACCTGCCAAAATGCCCAACTTCTTTTTCTATTTTTAGTACAGACAGGGTCCCACTCTTGCTCAGGTTGGTCTCGAACTCTTGAACTCGAGCAATTCACCCACCTTGGCCTCCCAGAGTGCCAGGATTATAGATATGAGCCACCATACCAGGCCTGGTTCAGAATTTTAAAATAAGGAAGATATGGAGAAGGACTCCCACTGTAAAGAACGTAGACAGATATTATACTCATGATCTATTTCTAACTTTAAAATGAACATCACACAATTTGACAAATACAGAGGGGGAAATGTAATGGAATCAAACATCAGACCAAAAGACCCCAGAATTTAGAGCTTCCAAAAGGACAGGGGCATGATCTGAAAAGTACACGTTATGCTGACAATACAGAAATGGTCATAGTATTACTCTACAGAAGGAACATGCTTCATTTGATAGTGTGATTATGTCCTTAATATGTATTAAAGAGAGGATTTATGCTGCTCAAATAAATGTAATACAGCCTATGAAATTATGGCATGACCTAAATTGCATTAACTACAAAAAAATCATTCTAGAGTTTGTATGTCAAGAGCCACACATCCTTAGTCCCCTCTCATTGAAAAATACTAAGTAAAAGTGAGGTCTTAAAGGAGATAAAAAGATGCAGGGATCATATGTCTAGAATCAAATGCATCGTGAGGGCCTAGGCCAATGACATCGGTTCCATAGTAAATGAATTAGAAGTCCTAATTCTGCTTTAGCTTAGAAATCTGATTATCCTACAGCTTGTAAGAAATCAGCTTTAATTCTCTTTTAGATGTCATTCAACAGGTTCTCTGCTGTACATGGGATACAAATGAATATTCCTTATCAAATTCTTTCTAATTCACTTTCCTTCCACAGGACATTCTCAGAAATAATTTAAGACTGGGCTCTGAAAATTGTTCCAACCTTGAATAACATATGTGTGAAGCATAATGTCTCTCCAGCTAGCAAATCATTTATGAATCACGATTCAAAGCAAAAGATCCAAGCTACTCCACATAAAAAACAGACACAAAATTCTTTTGACATATTATGTCCACATGTAAGCTGTTCTCTATATAATTCAGCGTCAGCTCAAAATAAAATTTAAAAACTTCCTCATTGTCTACCATATTCAAAAGAAAGTCAATTAATTTTCTTATTAAGTAATTATAACCATGTTTTCAAGGTATTGGTAGATACAACTCAAGTTTCACCTTCTTGAGATAAAGAAAAATAGTACTACACCTCAAACAACTCAAAAGAAAAATAAATAGTGAGATGGGAAGATCTAGAAAAGAGAAGAAAAGAAATTCTAGAAAATCCCCTGTGGACGGGCCTACATTGTTTTTCACCCTACCTTCTTCCCCTGCTACCCTTATTTACCCTTCACCTTTGGGCCCTGTATCCCAAAAAAAAAAGGTTAG
>CAUYPK010128893.1:0-46859 GCA_963574355.1 Loris lydekkerianus
ATTTAATTTCTCTGTCATAAATGAAGCTCAGTTTAGCTGGGTACAGGATCCTGGGTTGAAAGTTATTTTGTTTTAGGAGATTAAAAGTCAATGATCATCCTCTTCTAGCTTGAAAGGTTTCAGCAGAGAGATCTGCAGTTACTCTAATATTCTTCCCCTTGTAGGTAATGGTTTTCTTTCATCTGGCAGCTTTCAGAATTTTCTCCTTCATATTAACTTTAGTGAAATTGATTATGATGTGTCTGGGGAATGTCGTATTCAGGTTGAGTCGTGCTGGAGTTCGGAAACTGTCTGCTATCTGAATTTTGGAATCTCTTGGCATGTCTGGAAAGTTTTCCTTCATAATCTCATGGAGAAGAGAGTCTGTGCCTTGTGAAGCCACTTCGTCACTTTCGGGGATCCTTATAAGATGCATATTGGTTTTCTTCGAATTATCCCAGAGGTCTCTGAGAGAGTGGTCTGTTTTTGCTCTTCATTTCTCTTCTGCTTTGAGGGTTTGGGAGCGTTCGAAAGCTTTGTCTTCAGTGTCAGAATTTTTTTCTTCTGCTTGCTCCATTCTGTTACTGAGGGATTCTACTGTGTTTCTCAGATCTTTGAGGGATGTAACTTATTGTCTCAATGTGTCAAAATCTTTGGTCATTTTCTCTTTGAATCCATTGAATTATTGAGATAACTTTTGAATCCATTGAATTATTGAGATCGAATTGTAATTCGATCTTATTTTCTATCCAGATCCTGAATTCAATTTCTGACATCTCAGCTATTTGTTCGTGCATGTGGTCTTGTGCTGTTTCTGCCCCATTGATCCTTGGGGGAGTTGTACTACTCTGATTATTCATATTGCCAGAGTGTTTCTGTTGATTTCCCCTCATGATTGTTTTTCACCGTTGCCTCTGGCCATCCTCAGAGTTGGGGATATTTGTCTCCAAGAGTAGACCCCAGCGGGAATCTATTTTTGCTGGATCTATATAGGGTTTGACCGTGTGTAGTTCCTCTGGGGCTGCTCTAGGTAGGGAGTTCTGGCTGTGGAAGCAGCTCCGGTTTGTGACACACCCAGATCCAGCAACAGGGCTGGGGGTGGTGCGCATGGTTCTGGGAATTCCCAGCACCCAGTGACTTTGGCACAGAGAGCCCAAAGCTCTAGCATTCTCTGGCCAGGAGAAGGGCTCTGTGCAGAGGCAGGGAGGGCTTCAGAGGGCATGCATCTGCCAGAGTCCCTGGCCAGATGAACGGGCTAGTGTGGAGGTTGGGAGGATACAGGAGGGAGAATGCAGTGTTGTGTGGCTCCTGTAGTTTCTGGTCAGGGAATGTGGAGGCCCGGTGGGTGAGGGTCACCGGTCGGGGGTCTCTGCACAGCTCTTATGGAGGTTTGGGCGGTGCCAAGTTTGGGAGTTTGAAGTTGCTATGAGCTGTGATGACACGGTACTCTACCCAGGGCAACATCCCAAGGCTCCAGTGCTCCAAAACTGTCTCACTCTGCCCCTAAGGATTGAGGCTGTAAGGCAGCTCATTCCTTGCCTTTAGGCTGCTCAGTTACTAGGTTACTTTGTCCAGCCCCATCCTTGCTCTGGGACCCTGAGGGCGGAGCTTGCCGGGGCAGTTCTTTCACAATGACTTCCTCAGTCAATGGCCAAAGTTCTTCACACTTCTGCTCAAGCTCTCCCCAAGGCAGGTCAACTGAGTGCCAAGTCCAAGAACACCAAAACAAATCACAGGTAAGGCCTTTCCGGTTTGCAGTCTCACTCCTGCTTGTACTTATGGTTGCCGGCGTGATTAGGTTGATTGAACACACGCAACTACTTGCCAGTTTTCCACTGTTTTTTTCATCTTCTTGGGGTCCAGAAGTCCCTTGCTGGCTCCCTGTATCCTCAAATGAATGATTATAGACAGATCCCACCGGCCAGAGATGCCTGGATTCTTGTCTTCCTTGATTTCATTTCTTTAAGTTCTATGATATTTTTCTTTATATTATCTAGCTATTTAATGACTTTTTCATTAATTTACTAAAAAAAATTTTAGGAAAAAAATACTTGTGTTGGTTTTTAACTTTCTCTTCAATTCCATCAATCTTACTTACTAGACATATTTTGAATTTCATTTTTGTCATTTTGACTCCTTATAGTTAAGAGTTCACTACTTCCACTACATTGTGATCCCTTGGTCGTGTGCATCTATTTTAATTTTCCATGTTGCCAGAATTCTTTTGCTGGTTTCATCTCATCTGAAACCTCTTTTCTCAACTCAGGGCTAATAGGTTTGAAGAACACCTGTTCTGTGCTGAAAACTCTCTTGCTTCTTTAGAAGAAGGGGAGCTCCTTTGATGGTGTTTTTGTATTTCCTACTCTGAAATGTGGCAGTGAAATGTAGTGTGCATTTGAGGCTTCATAATGCAGTTATTCTGACTTGTTCTGTTCTGTTGTGATTGCCTGTGTTTAAACCTGGGCTAAATGCTGTTTGTGCTGGATGTTGGGCTGTTAACCAGTTGGTTATAGGATGTTCAAATTGGAAGCTTGGAAAGACCCCCTTCACTGAGGCTGATGGTGTGGGAATTGCTCTGCCTTGGGTCTCCCTGTACAAGTGACAGTGGCAACTGAGTGAGGCTATCTAGGTCGTGGTTGTGGGTCCTCAGGCTGTGGGAATTTTCTTGCTCTGGGGGCATCCTTCTTAGGGTGATTTATGTTGAAGTGCTTCTTCTGGCCCTGCAGCAAGTACAGCATTGGAATCTCAGGGACAGTGTCCTAATATTGGTGGAGCTCTGGATTCAAGAGGTAGAACCTTGGGCTCCAGCATGGGAACCTCAGAACTAGGACTGTGGAGGTGCCAGAGGCAGGTCTTCTGAGCAGGGCCTTAGAACTGGAAGCAGGGCCATGTGGGTTGGCCCTGGGGCTGATCCAATCTGGAGGGCAGGGTCAGGGCTGAGCAGGCAGCAGACAGTTGGAGTCTTGGGGTGTGAAATTGAGCCCATTAAATTGGCAGGCTGCTCCACTGGCTCAGGAATCATGTGACTGCCCAGTCACACATGTGGAGATAAGTTCTAGTTGCCTAGGGAATACAGAGTTCTCTTCCACCAACCTAAATCACATCAAAACAGTTACTCAAAGTCTCTAGGGTCAGCCTATAGCATCTCAGTCAATTCCTGTACTCAGATACTCTTGTGCTATGGTGGGAAAGGCACTTGGATTCAAGTCACAGGGTCTAGCTTAGAGGTGCCTCTGGTTTTCTACTCCCTCCACAGCCTGGTGGGAGTGATGTCAGGCCTCTGGCACAAAACTGAGTGCCCTGTGGATTTGGTGCCATGCACTCAAGAGTTCAGGAAGGCTTTAGCTACTGGCTGATCTCTACTATGCCTGTTGCCTGGTGTAGTGGCTTGCACAGATGCCAGCAAGGTATCTGGTCCATCCAGGTGGTGGTCTCTGGTGGTGCAGGGAGACCTCTCATGCCCATGTGGAGTGAGCCCAGAGCCCTGGTAATCTTATTCTCTATTCTCTTATTCTTCCTGGTGTGCACTTTGATATTCTCAAATGCGTTACCTGTCACCTTGCCTTTTTGGTCACAGTGAGTGTCCCAAGTTACTTCTCTGTGATTTCACAATGTTCTTCTGAGAGGAGCAATCTTCCAGAAACCAGCTTCTTAGAACTTTCATTTTTTTCCTTGACAGTAGCATACTTGCAGGCTGCTTGTATTCTACCATTTTTTCTCCCCAAATATATTTTTTATTAACAACACTATACTTTATGTCCACCAACCATTTGGACTCCATTTTTCTAACAGTTGGGATACTACAAGGTAGATCAGGTAATTTAGTAGTAGCAGCCCACAAATTCTAACTCCAGTGAGACTAGCCTATATCACAAAATCCCAAGACCAGAGATGTTGGTGTGGATGTGGAGAAAAGGGAACACTTTTGCACTGCTGGTGGGAATGCAAATTATTACATTCATTTTGGAAAGATATATGGAGAACTCTTAGACATCTAAAAATAGATTTCCCATTCAATCCTGTAATTCCTCTACTGGGCATATACCCAGAAGACCAAAAATCACATCATAACAAAGATATTTGTACCAGAATGTTTATTGCAGCCCTATTCATAATTGCTAAGTCATGGAAAAAGCCAAAGTGCCCATCGATCCACGAATGGATTAATAAATTGTGGTGTATGTACTCCATGGAATATTATGCAGCCTTAAAGAAAGATGGAGACTTTACCTCTTTTATGGTTACATGGATGGAGCTGGAAAATATTCTTCTTAGTAAAGTATCTAAAGAATGGAAGAAAAAGTACCCAATGTACTCACCCCTAGTATAAAACTAATTTAGGGCTTTCACATGAAAGCTATAACCCAGTTATAACCTAAGAATATGGGGAAGGGGGAAAGGGAAGGGAGGGAGGGGGGTAGAGGGAGGGGGGCAGATTGGATCACACATGCAGTGCATCTTACAAGGATATATGTGAAACTTAGTAAATGTAGAATGTAAATGTCTTAGCATAATAACTAAAAAAACGCCAGGAAGGCTATGTCAACCAGTGTGATGAAAATGTATCAAACGGTTTATGAACCTACTGTATGATGCCCCATGATCATATCAATGTACACAGCTATGATTTAATAAAAAACAAATAAAAACCCCCAAATTTCTAATAATGTCAAATAATGCATATTTTTCTATATCAATATTCTTTCTGTTTTAGCCAAGGATGTTCTAGAACTTATAATTATTTTGTGTCTGTTTCTTGATAATTGGATAAAACTAAAAAATACAGGAAATTTCAACCTGCCCATTCTGTTTCCTTTTATACTAATCTGGACCTATGTTTAAGACTACTAGGGCTAGACATACATTAGCTACCTGGATAAAGCATTACTAATTTTCAGGAAATATCAGTGAAACTTGACCAGATTCAGTAGGTGGTTGTCAAGGTACATCTTGTTTGGTGAATAAACTGTTCATAATTTTCAATAATCAGGAAACTTCCAGTTAATATAAGG
Source organism: Loris lydekkerianus (assembly GCA_963574355.1). Classification (NCBI taxonomy): domain Eukaryota; kingdom Metazoa; phylum Chordata; class Mammalia; order Primates; family Lorisidae; genus Loris; species Loris lydekkerianus. Next base: position 4,992 of record CAUYPK010128893.1, read on the forward strand.
CCTGGAGGAAGGAAGTATAAAGCAGCAGGCTATGTTAGATTAGGAAGGAGGGTGGTCATACTCAGCAGATGAGTGATGTCCTAACATTAAGAGGGTTTTCTCTCTTCTGTGCCTTTCACTTGATCCACAGCACTAAAGATAGAAAAATAAGGAGTCAGATATATAATCAGAAGAATGTACATGCAGACACACATGTAAACATTCACAAGTAAACATTCACTCACAGAGAGAAACACACACATACAGGATTTATTTTCTCCTTGGAACTATTATTTGTATACAGTGTATCTGTGCCCATCACTAGATTAACCACCTGAATGAAGCCACACTGTCCTTTAAATCTGAGCAATATTATCACCTCTTTGAGCTTTTCAATGCTTTGGGTATTAATCTTCTTTTTCTCTGTACCATAAAGATCCTCTTTTGTGGATTTAAAAAAAAAAAAATTTCCAAAGTAATAATAGTGTCTCTCATACTAGATTGTATATTGCATAAGAAGAGATTTTGTTTTATAATTGGCATTATGACACCTAAAAGCTTGAGAATAAAAGATTGGATGGAATAGAGAAGTGATTAGGGCATAGAGGATGACACAGGAGGTGCTAGAAGGATGCTGCATGTATTCGTTCAACACTGAATAAATGAGCACCCACTATGTCTTAGGCCCTGTGCAAGTTTCCAAGAATATTGTATATAACAGATAAGTGACAGGGTCTTTAAGACCTTGGAACTTAACAGTCTAATGAGGAATCAAATTTTTTAAAGTTTTTTAAATCATAAAGTGGAAATCAGTACTATGAGATTTCAGCAATTAGTCTATAATATTTTCTAACATTGTTTTCCTATTTTACCTGCTAAATTATTTTTATTACACAAAATTAAATATACTGCATCTACCCAAATACAGCCCTTTTAAAATGTAAGATAAGTGGGTAATATGTATTTATTATCACATACATCAAAATGCCATTTATATTTAACTTAACTTTTCATAAACCAGATAATATTGCTATATTATAAACAAACCAGTGCAATGAATTGCTTGCTTGCTCTCTAAATTGAGTAATATGTACATGTAGAAGAAATTAGCATATTAACACACAAAACAAATCTCCAAAAGAAAGTAAAAGATTTGCTGCCCAGTTTAATCTGCTAAGTGGTTGTATAACAAATGTTACCTTTAATGTTATAGGATTAAAGAATACAATTGCCTGAATTAACCTACCTAGTGTTTATGCAAACTGGAGATAATTGACATCTATTCAAAGGATCATAAGGATTACAAAAGATTATATTGACACCGTTGTAAACTATAATTATCACCTATTAATGATAGCTTGAGTTTACACAAGTATATTTCTCTGTTAATTACCTATAACTGAGATAATAATCCATGAGATAAATGTATTTATTTTTGTTAAATCCCATATAGCTCCACAATACATAACACTTGTTTATATAGTATAAAATTATTAGCTAGTTTGTATACCAGCTATAGCAAGAACAGGTTTTTCATTAAACACCAGCCACACAGTTCCTGGGGTAAGGCAAGCTAGAAGCAGTGTTGGGGATCCCAGCACTCACGGAGGCCGATCTGTTCCGCCAAAGGGGTAATACTGCCATTGCTCTTATGGAAGTGCATGTGGATACATTCACCAATTAGAGAGGTAAGTAACTTAATGACAGGTGAGATCATTTGAATCACAGTCCTTTGAAACCTACAGCTGGATGTATTCTTCCTTGGATACTCAAGTTATCAATGTCAGCAATGTTTTCCACCTGAAGATTCAGCTTTTAAGACATTTCCCCAGAATTAGGGTCTTATTTTTTGAAAGCCTCCTTTTCTCAGAAGAATGTAACCAGGCATTGGCCAAAATAAAAGGAAACAAAAAGATTTATAATGTAAGGGTAGTAAAAATTAATGACTTAGCAAATTCTCACTTCTTCCAAGGTAATTGTTCAAACAATAAATTTGGGTGGTCTTTGAATAACAAAGGGAAAATCTGTACTGAGCTTACTGGATTATACTAAGCATTAAAGAGATAATGACTTTCTTTCTGATGACTTTATCAGAAATGATTGAGAGGAGAAAATTGGCTGAATACAGATGAGCTTGTGATATTTTCAAATAAGGTGAAGAAGTGTGCAGGATTTTCATGGCTAAAGAGTACAGTATCATCAGGGGACTAATGGCAGGATCTCAGGAGATGTAGACATGCCCATTAGGGGCAGATGATGAGAGAAATATTCCCTTGATCTCTGCAGATTGCTATCATTTAAGTCTCTATTGTGTGCTACCTGGGCTATTACTAATCCTCTGAACAATTCTTGTGTTGAGAGTACTTATAGATGAAGAAAGGCTTACAAAGGTTAAGTTCCTCATGTGAGGTCTTATATCTAGGATATAGGGAAGCTAAGATTTGGCTTCAACTGATTTCCTTTAAAAAACTCTGAGTGTTCATTGCACTATAATGTATAGAACTTTTGATCACTGTTGCCTAAAGCTCAACTAACTTCTGCCGTTTGTAATTTTTGGACTGAAGAGTATTCAATCCTATATTCCTTTTAGTATCCTCAGCTCACTTTGGGACCTTATTTGTTTCTTTATAATCTTGGAGGGAGAGACAGTTCCTTCTATTTTTTGGTCCTTGTATGGATGAAGGAAGAGGTCTTACTGATAATATACTTAGGTTTAGCAAATTGGGCACTTCCTGTAGGATGCTAAATCTTGAGAGAGTGATGCCAACAATACTTGAAACTCACTGCTCACAGCAGAGTTCAGATTAAACTGCTCCTTCTGGTGTACTTTTGCTGATCCCTACAAACATCCCTTGATTCCTGAGTGTTATCTGGACTAGCTTCCTAGCCTCTCTTTGATTTAATTAAGTCCATAGCCTTCCAGCATATTATTTTTGTGCTTATTCAGTATTAGTTTCTGTTGCTTATAACCAAAACCTCTGGCCATATCATGACATGAAATCTGCTTCTTCTCCAAAGCAAAGGCAACAGTAAAATGAAAGAAAATAAAGAAGAAAGAAAACGCAAAAATCTTAAAAATAAAGGGATCATGTCTTTAGGGATGAGGAACATGTAAATTGTCATATCTAAAATTTCTCAGTAGACAGCAAGAAATCAAAACAACTGAACTTGGAGATTATAAGTAATAGCTTTATTGAGTATATCTCTAAGAGTCAGAATGAAAAGCCACCAAAAGAGAACTTTCTAAATGGAACAGATTAAGCACATTAATATCACATTTTTAAAGTTTCAGACTTTCCAAAGATTTTTATAAAATCCATTTTGATGTATAATCTTTAATACAAATGATCCTCAATTTATGATTGTTTGACTTACAATTTTTCAACTTTATTACTTTGTGAAAGTGATGCACATTCAGTAGAAACTATACTTCAAATTTTAAGTCTTGATCTCTGCCCAGGCAGAGATATACAGTAAGATACTTTCTGGCTCTGCTGGGCAGCTGCAGGAGCCATGCAATCACTAAGGCAGGCAATCTTTACTCTGCAGTATACTGTGTTGCCAGAGGATTTTGCCCAACAGGCTATTGTAAGTGTTCTGCACACATTTAAAGTAGGGTAGGCTGAGCTATGACGTTCAATAGAGTAGGTGTGTTAAATTCATTTTCACCTTATGACATTTTTGATGTTTAATGGGTTGTTGAGAAGTAACTTCGTCATAAGTTGAGTATCTGTATTTGATTTTCCTTTTATTCCCTTATTTTTCTCTTTGGCCTTCTTTTACTCATTTAAATAGCATTATTGTTCTCTTGGTAATATTTTTTTTCACAAATAACACATCTTGATAAAGTTATGATTGGCTGTGCCTTTAATGTGCTTATAGTGCTTAAAAAACTAAAGTCAGAGTAGGGATTCTGGTTTAAGATAAATGAATTTCAATGAGAGATCCAAGATGCTGTTCAGAAAAAAACCTGGTGAAACAACTTCTTTCATGATATTTTTGATGTGTTACTTTTGAATTCTGATTTTTATAGTTTACAAAGTGATTTCAGTACGTCATTTGGGAACAACATCACAACTGGCAGAGAAAAAAGTTGTTGAGAATTTTCTCAAATGCAAGAAGAGGTATTAAAATGTCTCTAGCAGAATGAAACCTTGAGATGGGAGTAAAACCTCAGCCTTCTGGGCATTAGTGGATGGTTGAGATTAACTCTTTTACTTGACTTGATTAAAGTTTAAATATTTTCTTGATAAATCATCCTAAAATTATGGTACACACTTCTCTGCTTTATGCAGAATATGCCTGCCTAAGGATACCTTTTACTGTATTCAGCTCCAGAAAAACTGTTTCTAGAAGCTGTGATTTTATGATAGCTTTAGTAAATCTTTAAGGATTAGAAAGGTCTTAATCAAATCTTGCTTTTCTATGACCAATTCTCCTATTATATTTCTCTTTTAGCTTATTAGTTCTAAAAGGCATAGCAGTAGAGCAGAGAAAATAAGTGTGCAAGCCCTCAGAGTCAAATTGGCTGAGTTAAAAATCATTGTTTTATCATTTACTATGTGATTTTGGCCATGAAATGTTGGCCTTGCTAGTCAATTTCTCTGTCTCAGTTATCTTACCAGTAATTGAGGATTACTGTGTATTTAATGCAGAATATGATTTATTTACTAAATATTTATTAAAGACATATTATGAGCTACTTAATGATTTGTACTGGGAAAACAGAAGTTAAAATAAAAGAGGCAAAACCCCTGTACTCAGGAAGCTCAGATTTCACAGGATAATAGTTAACCAACACTTATTTAACACATGCAGAATGGCAAGCATTGTTCTCCATTGCACACCCACACATATACCTCAGATTTATCTATATTATATATGTGTATGTGTATCATTTAATCATGACTTCATGGAATAGATACAATTGATATTTCTGTTACTTTAGGCATAGAATCTTTCAGTAACTTACTCAAGATCCCACAGAATTAAAACAACAAATGTATAGGGCTCAGAAAATTGTCTGTCATAAGGAAACCACTAGACAGATAGTTTTTGCTTATTGTTGATATATATATATATATATATATATTTTTTTTTCCCCCTTCAAAAAATGTAGTAGAATTCAAATAATACAGATTGATGTTAAGTGAAAAAATGAGTGCTCCCTACTGTTAAGTGTTTGGCTTATAACTTATTTGATATAATATCAAATAAATATTATTATGAGGAAGAAATTCTCATGATCTTGACAAGAGTACCTTTCCCATTTTGGGAGATAGCTAGTGAGAGAAAACAGGCCAGAAACTAAACTGCATGACCATAGCAACCTCCTCCTTACATTCCTGTAAATTCTTAGGATCCTGACAAGAGTATAGCCATCTTGAGAGGACAGCTAGTGCTAGGAAGCAGGTAAGAGACCAAATGACAGCTTTCTCCTCACAATCCTAGAATGCTTCAAGGCCTGTGTTCCTGGGAAATATCAGGAACTATAGTATACTGCTATCCTAGTCCTGGCCGACACTAGAGATTAGCCCCTGGTACAAAATTAATACTTCGGTGGAAAGGAGTAATTCTAAGATCCATCCCTGACATAACATCATTCACTTTGCAAAAAAGGTGGCTTCCCTCATCTCTCATAACCCCCACCTGAATTCCAACTACACCAGTAAAGGTCTCTTAAAACCGTGAGCTGGGGTGGCGCCTGTGGCTCAAAGGAGTAGCACGCCGGCCCCATATTCTGGAAGTGGCGGGTTCAAACCCAGCCCTGGCCAAAAACTGCAAAAAAAACCCCCAAAACCTGTGATCTGGGAGCTGACTCCTAGTCATACTCCACTCTACCTTTTCTTTCTTCTAATAAATCCTTTTTAATTCCTGGACTGGCCTCCTCTCCTTCTTATGGTTCCTTCCCCCTGACTCTACCCCTAAACCTCTCGATTATAATATTTATAATAGCCTCCCTACTATTAAGAGTTTGGATTATGATTTATTTGATGGACTTATCTTCCTAGGATATATGTGAAATTAAGTCCCAGAATGTAAAAAAGCCAAAAATCCAGTTATATCAAGTATTTATTCAGGAAACATTAAGTGATTTCAAATTATCAAATAAAATCACCAGTAAGAAAAAAACATCTTGCAGGAGGGCCAGTTTAAGGAATGTATAAGCAATTTCATAATTTGCATTTTTTCATTCACCTTCTAAAAAGGACCTTACTGGGTAATATCTTTTTACCCTCTGGTGCAGAAAAAAGAGCTCTACTTTTGCCTAATTGGATTGACTGTCAACCAATTGTGAACTTTAAGTATAAGCAGTTATTTAGTGTAACAACATACTTCAAGGCATATGTTCATTTTTATGGATGAGGAGTCACACTCGTAACTCTCATATGGAAGTAAGAGAAGAATTATACTCTGCATCTTTTTACACATTTTATACCAAAATTGCCTGAGAACCTAGCTCAAATCTTTATTTCCTTTCCTTTATTTTGATTCAGCTCAACTAAAAGGAAATAAATCTCATTTTATAAACTTGTGTTTTGGTATTGTAATTGGGAAAAAAAATTCTTGATAATGTCATTAACTAATAAAATTTACTCCCAGCATTTCAAACACTAGTAGTATATCTTTGTTTTTAAAATAAGTGCTTATTAAAGAATTAAAAGCCAAATGAAAATGTGGTCTTTCTGGGTCAGATAATACTTAATAGATATCATATTGCCCCAAACATAACTGTGTACTAAATGTGGACTCTTATATTCTAGATGTTAAAGAGAGGATCTACAAAATACAGTGTATGCACAGTAGAAGGTACATAAAGCAATCAAGCAGAGAGAAAATTAGAGAACTATTTTTTTTTTTTAGTTTAAAAATTTGGAAGACATAGGCTTTACTAATATTTAATATGTTAATAAAATTTAGAAAGTGTTAAAAACAATTTCTGTGAATAAATTTGCCTTGAAGATAAGGAGAAGTAGATAAAATGGAGAAAACAATACCTCTCTTATTCTGACGCCCTCTTCATAGCCACATTAAGTGGTAGAACAATTACCCAATCACATCTGTCATAAACCTTCTTTAAAAAATGAAATTATGAGGAAGATTATTTGAAGTGTGGATTCATATTCACATTAATGATGAATTTTATCCTAGAAACATCTTGTGCCATGGTATGTACATATATATATATATATATATATATATATATATACACACAAATATATGCACAAATATACATAGAAAGTCTAATTTGTATATGATACACATACATACACACATGTGTCAGGAGTCCTTTTTCACATTTTTTTTTTTTTTTATTGCACAAACAAAAGTTTCAAAAGCACCAGTCCTATGAAGACAATAACCACTTTGCATCTTTACTGTTGGGTGAATTTATCAAAAAGAAAGTATCATACCTACCAGAGATGGAAAACACATTTTCTTTGAACCAAAGTTAGTTCATAGAAATGTTTTATGCAAAATACCAGTGTTATTTTCTTGATTTTTTATTTTGTTGCTTACTTTTATAACTCATCAGTTTTCACATTTAAAAAGTATAGTTTTTTTTTTTTTTTTGCAAATCTCTGTCAATAATGTGCATATTTTTAATGTATGGGAACTATATGCTCTCTTAGAGACTACTCTTTTAGATTCCCTGTAGTGTCTACGATTCCCTGTAGTACTGTATCCAATTTTCTCTACTCATTGATGCTGCTATTTGCATTGGAGACTACAAATTTCCTTATCCAAAATGTTTGGGACCAGAAGAGTTCCAGATTTGGGGTTTGTCAGATTTTTTGAAAATTTGCATATACATAGGAGTTATCTTGGGGATACAACCCAAGTCAAAATATGTAATTAATTTACATTTCATGTACATTTTATCAATATAGCCTGGGGCTAATTTTATATAATATTTTTAACAATTTCGTATATAAAAACAAAGCTTTGGCTGTGACCCATCACATGAGGCCCGGTTTGGGATTTTTCCACTTGTGGCATTGTCAGCACTCAAAAAATTTTGGATTTTGGATCATTTGAATTTTAGTTTTCAGATTAGGAATACTTAAATTGTGTTTAAATTACCAGGTGGAAAGCTTCCTGAAGACCAGGAACAGAATTCTACTGTGATAAACTGATAAGATTTGGGGGGCAACTTGTTATAATAGTAAACCCTACTACTATACAAACTAATATTCATAAAATATACCACGTCCTGATGAATTTAGATAGTATTACTATGTTTACAGATAAATGTCATGAGAGAACAATCGAACTGAAATTATAGGGGCAGATAAGGCTTGTCAACATTGAAAAACCAAACTATACAAGGAAAAATTGTTTAATGTCAAATCAGTTACTTTTTTTTTATTTTTAGAAATAAAGCTAAATAATGCCAATGGGGTGCATATAAATACAATTTACAGAGTGGCAGATTAAATTATGGTCCTGTTTCCCTGTCACATAATAGTCAATGATTTAAAAAAATAAAAGACACTAATGGTCAGGTGTTAAATTTGGAAACTCATAAAAAATTCTATAATTGAGGGGAAAGGAAGATGACTGACTAGAGGCAGCTTTTGCTAGAGGCTCCTGTCCAAAGGGAGAGATACTAAACAGAAGTGGACTCAGTAAAGCTGAAGTTGGGGAGCTGAATTTAGAAATAAGAAAGACAAGTGCACATCATCTCTGCTGAGGTGAGCTGTGACTCCAAGAAAGCATATCCAAGAAAAAAAAATTCCAGGTACAAAGTCCATCACCAAGAGGATGAAAGACCTCTCCCTCAAGTGGAAGGCTCACTGTGGGCCCTCTGCCAGTGAGCAGGGAACAAAAGACCTCTCATCTTATCCCATGGGAGAGAACCACTAAACACTGGGCCTCCTTCTCCAGAGAGGTAAAATTGAACAAATATTTTTCCTCACAATTCTGAACATCCAGTCCATACTTCCCTCATCACCTGGCTGTCTGGAGGCCTGTCCCATGCAGAGCCCAGAGTATTTGGTAATTCCCTGAGAGGTCTAGGCATTTTTATGGGCCATTGGACAGCAGCAGAGAAACAGTAACTCATGTGGAAGCAGGGGAGCATGGGAGAGTGGGACACCTGGCGATGCTGTGTGGTGAGTGGAGGCACTGACACCCCCATTCTGACTTGGCAGGAGAACTTTTCTGACTCCCTTACTCACCAAAGGAGACCAGCTTCCAGCACCTCTGGTTTGCTGGTGGTAGTGCTGGCAGGAGTAGAGACATTGATGCTCCTGTTCTGACTTTGGTGGGTGCACTTTTATGATTCCCTTACTCACTTGAGGAGACCAGGCTCCAGCCCCTTGGGTTTGTGGGATGGAACTGCCTGTGGATTCCTACTATCAGGACACTTGAGATCCTTTGAACTCTTCCTCATGATCAATGATTGTACTGCCCAGGACAATCTGATTAGAACTCTTGACCTGGGCTGTCCACCTAGGGACCCTCTGAGGTTGAGTGCTGATTATTTTGTAGTGGGAAGGGACTGATTCTCCTCCTCCAGCTATTGCTGATGAGGGGCTGGGTGCCACAATTGTTTATATCTCTCCCCACCTGAGATTTCAGCCTAATACTACAACTTGTTAGGATTGGGTAGAGGCTAGCTGACTTCAAGACAGAGCTAGCTTGTGTTATCTCACCAAGGAAGTCTTCAAATTATCTGTCTGCATCTCTGAAAGGGATCTTTGTAAGGCTATAGGGGAAAAAGCTCCAGCTCATTGGTAAAGGTCTGGTTAACTCCACTTCCTGAAGCCCCCAGTCCAATATTACCCTACCAGTTTTAATTGACAAATTGCCTCAAAAATACTCATGAGGCAGAACCAGTGGAATAACTCTGGCAACATGAATAATAGAGTAGATCAACTTCACCAAAGAATGGCAAAGGAGAAACAACAGCAGATGTTGCTCATTGACAAATAGCTGAATTGTCAGAAAAAGAATTCAAAATATGAATGGCAAATAAGATGAATAGAATGGAGGAAAAGATAGAAATAGAAATCCAAAGAATAGTTCAAAAGTTGTCTCAAGAAGTTAATGAATTCAAAGACAAAGTCCCCAAGGATATGGACATCATGAGAAAAGATGTAGCAGAGCTCAAGGTGAAAAAGTTATTCGAGGAGCTTCAAAGTACAGTAAAGTCCCTGAGTAATAGAGTTGAACAAGCAGAAGAAAAGATCTTAGAAATTGAAGACAAAGCTTTTGAATGATCCAAAACATTCAAAGAGGCAGAAAAATGGAAGCAAGAACAGAACATTTCCTAAGAGAGTTGTGGAATCATTGCAAAAGATCAAATGTCAGAATTATAGGGATTTCTGAAAGAGAAGAGGACAATCCTAAAGCCACAGATCCTCTACTCCAGATATTATGGAGAAGAATTTCCCAAGCATAACAAGAGATACAGAAATTGAGATAGTAAATAATTTCAGAACTCCAGTACAACTCAATCCAAATAAAGCATCCCCTAGATGCAATGTAATTAATTTTTTGAAAGTTAATATAAAGGAGAAAATCCTACTAGCAGCCAGACATGAGAAAAGCTTTACCTACAAAGGGAAAAATACTAGGATGACTGCAGATCTTTCAGCTGAAACTTTTCAAGCCATTGACCTTCAACCTTCTGAAACAAAACAACTTTCATTCCAGGATCCTGTGTCCAGATAAACTGAGTTTGATTTGTGATGGAGAAATCAAATGCTTTACTGATATCTACATGTTGAGGAATTTGCCATAACTAAACCACCTCTCCAGGAAATACTCAGACCTGTTCCATAAGACTAGCACAATGGTCTACCACCAAAGTAAACTCATCCAGAAGTTACTGAATAAAACCTAACTTCCACAGTGGTGAAAGGATTAAAAGTATGCTTTGAACCTTTGAAAAACATGATACAAAACACTACGATACCTATCAATTATTTTAATTAATGTGAATCTAAAGAGGCACAGGTTGTTTGTCTGAATACAAAAACTCAAGCCAGGTATCTGTTGCCTGTAAGAGACTCGTTTACTTCAAAAGATATAAAAGGACTCAGGGTGAAGGGATAGACATGTATAATACATGCAAATGAAAATCAGAAAAAGTAGGGGTTGCAATCTTATTTGCAGACAGAATAGGATTTAAACCTAAAAAGATAAGGAAAGACAAGAATGGATCCTACATATTTGTCAAGGGGAATAAATCCTAATGAACATGAACAATTTGATAACTTTCTGCACTATAATAGTTGGAGATTTTAACACCCCTTTGGCAGATTTGGATAGATACTCCAAGAATAAACTAAACAAAGAAATAGTGGACTTAACCTTGACCCTAGAACAAATGTACTTAACACACATCTACAGAACATTTCATCCTAATAAAACTAAATACATATTCTTCTCATCAGCCCGTGAATCATCCTCCCAAATTGATCATATCATAGGACACAAGTCTAATATCAACAAATTAAGAAGAATAGAAATTATTCCTTGTATCTTCTTGGACTTTCCAGAATAAAAATAGAACTCAACAGCAAGTTGAGTTTTCTATCTTCATAGATAGACAGTTGAGATTTCTATCTTTATACTCAAACAAAATCATGGAAACTAAATAACCTTAGGCTGAATGATAGCTGGGTCAAAGATGAGATTAAGAAGGAAATCATCAGATTTTTAGAACAAAATGACAATGCAGACATAAACTATAAAAACCTGTGAGATATTTCAAAGGTAGTCCTAAATAAGAAATTTATAGCATTAGAAGCCTTTGTCAAGAAAACAGAAAGAAAGCAAGTCAACAACTTCATGGGCCATCTTAAGCAACTGGAAAAGGAAGAACAATCCAACCCCAAACCCATCAGAAGAAAAGAAATAGCCAAAATTAGAGCAGAATTAAATTAAATTGAAAACAGAAGAATCATTTAGAAGATCAACAAAAGAAAAAGTCTTTGAAAAGATTAATAAATTGATAAATCTTTGTCTAGCTGAACCAGAAACAGAAAAGTAAAATCTCTACTAATTTCAATCAGAAATGATAAAGGGAAATAACAACAGATACCAGAGAAATTTAAAAAATTCTCAATGATTACTACAAAACATTCTATTCTCTATTCAGAAATATGATAATCTGGAGGAAATAGACAAATACCTGGAAGCACATCACCTTCCTAGACTCAACCAGAAAGAATTAGAAATTTTGAGTAGACCTATATCAAGCACGATAATAGCATCAATAACACAAAATTTTTCAAAAAAGGAAAGTCCAGGACCAGATGGTTTCACAACAGAATTCTACCAAACATTCAAAGAGGAACTAGTACCTATATTACATAACCTTTCCAAAACATAGAAAAGGAAGGAATCCTCCACAATACATTCTGTGAAACAAATATTACTTTGATCCTCAAACCAGGGAAGCTCCCAACAACAAAAAAGAAAACTATAGACCAATATCCTTAATGAATATTGATACAAAAATATTCAATATGATCCTAGCAAACAGAATTCAGTGACACATGAGAAATTATACACCACAATTAAGTGGGTTTTATCCCAGGGTTACAAGGTTGGTTCAACATGTAAATCTATAAATATAATACACCACATAAATAAAATAAAAAACAAAGACCATATGATTCTATTAATTGATGAAGAAAAAGTTTTTGATAATATCCAGCATCCTTTCATGATTAGAATACTTAAGAAAACAGGCTTAGCACGGGACATTTCTTAAACTTATAGTGGCCATCTACAGCAAACCCACAGCCAATATCATATTGAATGGAGTAAAATGGAAAACATTTCCACTCAGATCTGGAATTAGACAAGGATGCCCATTGTCACCCTTGTTATTCAATATAGTACTGTAAGTCCTAGCCATTGCAATCAGGCAAGAGAAGGGGGTCAAGCATATTAAAATGAGGTTAGAGGCAGTCAAACTCTCACTCCTCACTATATGATCTTATACCTGGAAAACCCATGGGACTTAACTACAAAGCTCTTAGACGTGATCTAGGAATATAGCAGTGTCTTGGGATACAAAATAAATACTTAGAAATCAGTAGCTTTTATATATACCAATAGTCAAGCTGAAAATATAGTCAAAGACTCTATTTCTTTTACAATAGTGCTACAGAAGATGAAATACCTAGGAATTTATTAAACAAAGAACATGAAAGATCTCTATAAAGAGAATTATGAAACCCTGAGAAAAGAAATAGCAGAAGAGGTCAACAAATGGAAAAAAACACGCTATACTCATGGCTGGGAAGAATCAATATTGTTAAAATGTCCATACTACTAAATGTCCATACTACTGCAGATTTCACGCGATCTCTATCAAAGCACCAATGTCATAGTTTAAAAAACTTGAAAAAATGGTACTTCATTTTATATGGAATCAGAAAAAAACCTTGACTAGGCAGTACATTACTTATAAATAAAAACGAATCTGGAGACATCATGTTATCAGATTTCAGGTTATACTACAAATCTATAGTGATCAAACCAGCATGATACTGGCACAAAAACAGAGGTGTAGATATGTGGACTAGAATAGAGAATCTAGAAACGAACCTAATCACATATCATTTGGTCTTTGATAAGCCTAACAAAAACATGCATTAATGAAAAGAATCCCTACTTAACAAATGGTGCTGGAAGAACTGGCTAGCCACCTGTAGAAGACTGAAACTGGATCCACACCTTTCACCAATAACAAAAATTGATTCCCCATGTATAAAAGCTTTAAATTTAAGACATAAATCTGTAAAAATACTAGAAGAGAGTGCAAGGAAAACACTCAAAGATGTTGGCCTGGGAAAATATTTTATGAGGAGCATTCCCCTGGCAATTGAAGTAACACCAATATTTTATTACTGAGGTTTGATCAAGCCAAAAAGCTTCTGCACAGCTAAGGGCACTACAAGTAAAGCAAACAGACAGGCTACAGAATGGGAGAAGATTTTTGCAGGTTATGATTCTGACAAAGGTCTGATTAGTAGAATCTACAGAGAACTCATAGTAATCGATAAGAAAAGAACAAACAACTTTATTTCTTTGTCAACAAGAGACTGGAACAGAAATTTCTCTGAAGAAGGCAGACGAATGACCAAAAAACACATAAAAAATGCTAATCATCTTTAATCACCAGAGAAATGCAAATTAAAACCATTTTGAGATATTACCTAATTCCAATAAGGTTAGCCCACATCACAAAATCTCCAAACTGCAGATGTTGGTGTGGATTTTGATAGAAAGGAACACTTCTTCACTGCTGGTGGGATTGCAGACTAATACCATCCTTTTGGAAAGAAGTATGGAGAATTCTTAAAGAATTAAAAGTTGACCTACATTTTGATCCCACAATTCCATCACTAGGTATCTACCCAGATGAACAAAAATCATTTTACAACAAAGACATTTGCACTAGAATGTTCATTGCAGCTCAATTCATAATTGCCAAGTTGTGGACACAGCTCAAATGCCCATCAACCCATGAGTGGATTATCAAATTGTGGTATATGTATACCATGGAATACTATTCAGCCACAAAAATATGGGGACTTCGCATCTTTTATGTTTACCTGGATGGAGTTGGAACATATTCTTCTTATTAAAGTATCTCAAGAATGGGAGAAAAAGTATCCAGTGTACTCAATACTGTTATGAAACCAATATATAATTGCCTACACATTCTTACAAATGATAAAACACAAATATAGTCCACTAAGAAGGAGGGGAAAGGAGGGAGAGAAGAGAAGAGGGTGAAGGGTGAGTGGAGGGAGGAGGAAGGGCATTTGGTGGGATCTTGCCTAATGTGCACAATGTATGGATACATTTCAAAACAACTAAGAGTAAATTATAAATGTCTTACCACAAAAATTAAGTGAGGTGATGGTTGCATTAATCAGTTTTATTGTATATCAAATCATCATATTGTACCCCATAAATGTATACAGTTAAGATTTAATAAAAAATTAAATTAAAAACTTCTATAATTGGGTTATCAAAATCATTTCACCTCTTTCTACTCTCAGGTTTTAACCCTTTTTTATTTTCAGAATTCATGTGTACTACATCTTGACAAACATGAAAGAGAAAGACCACAATCATTCTTTCTAGACAAAATAAATTAAAAACATGTATTTGCCAGAAACAGGGCTTACGAGAAACCCAAAGCAGCAAGTTATTATCAAACATGTTGAAATATAATGTGAGGTAAAATTAAAAAAATATTAGTCCCCATTGCTCAATTTTGAAGGTGAATAAATGGATTATAATGGAGCTGTCCCAGTATAGGTGCTGGGTCTTCAGTAGGAAATTAAAGCTCAGTCTTATTCAGGGGACATTTATGTAGCGATTGCTTTTATTTGGTGTGAAGTATATGTATGTGTGTGTGTCCTGGGAATGTACCAAGGGGTGATGTGAGGTCAGTCTATGGCTGTAAAGGTGAGAATAGAGTTGGTCAGTCCCAGAAACTAACAGTCAGATGAGCAAAAGAAAGGAATTGAAGTGGAATGTGAAGGCAGAAATTGTGGAAGAGACTTGCGTTCATATTTAGTAATACAGTTATCTATTAGGGAGAATGATCTAGAGTCTGAGCAGCAGGGGCAGCTGTAGAACTTTCACTTTGAATACTGTAAGGATAAAGGGACAAATTGCTAAATGAACACCGCTGAAAATCAGCACTGCAACACCTTGAACTTTGCTCACTGACTCTCTGAGTCACTTTTACTTATTTCCTTGAAGTACCAAAGGAACTCCCTATAAGAACAAAGTGAATGTATGATCTAATATTCTCTAGGCACCAATAAAAAGACACATACAGGAGCTCTGCCTGAATAGAAAGCCATTCAGAAAATAAGTTTCCTTCAATAAAGAGGGAGAATGGTTATTGTCTTCTCAGGATCAGTGTCCTTGAAAATTTTTTAATTGTGCAAGGAATCCAGTGTACTCAATACTATTAGGAGTACTCTGTGGAGAAGTACTCCTAATGCATATGTGTATGTGTGCATATTATATACAAATTATACTGTGTGTGTGTGTATATATATATATATATATATATTTATACCACTAATATAGAACTTATTCCTTCTTGTTTTTCTCAGCATGAAATTAGAATTTAAAAAATGTATAACCTGTAGGATTTAAAATAGTTCCACAAATTGGTCTGGGTCTCCCAATTATTAAGCTATAGTTGAGATAATCCATGACACTCCTCTATACTCACAAAATTCTATGTTTTTGTGCAAGTCTATCTTATTACCTAAATGAATTCAGTATATTTCTTGTAGTGTACAAATGGAATGAGCCTTAAAGTAAGTGAATTTTGGGGGAGAATATTAAAGTCTATCAAACTTTACTACTTTTTATTTATCCCTTTACTTTTTCATTTGTTCACTCATTTAATAGGTATCTTGGTGGCACATACATTAATCTAGGTTCTGGGGGTTCTAGGATGAGAAGACATAGTATGGGACTCTCAATAGTTTACAAGATTAATAATAAGCAGCAGTGTTTACTAAGTGTTTTGGAAACATCTCAACTTAAATCACCCAAGACCTATGAATTACGGACTGTACATATGACACAGAAAACAATTAATTGACTTAATTAATTAATTAATTGACTTAATCAGGGTGTTACTTGGATTTTAATCTGTGTAATATTTCTTATTGCATTTCCTTTGAAACCAACATCCTGAATTTATTTCATCTGTTAATAATTTAAACAATTTCAAAGGCATGTAGGTTAACTTTATTTGCAGCATTCCATTGATTTGAACATATTTTCATCTTTTATTACTAATAAGTGTTGCCTGTGGCAAGCAAGGGCTGCAGAAATTTTGGAGTGGGAAAAATTGACAAATATATTCTCAAAATAAGGTTTAAAAGTACTTTCACCTTGGTAATGTGAAGATTCATTAATTAAGTCAGCACCTTATGATTCCAAAATTATTAGATCATTAGTCACATGATTCTATTATAAAACAATCTCTAAATGGTGGTAGTAACCCTGTTTTATGACCATATAGAATTTAATATAATTTACCTGATTGTCCTCAAAATTTCCTGACAAATGTTCTAAAATCTCTTATTTGATCAAACTTTGAATATAATCTAAGAAAAAGTAATAATATAATTCTAATTATAGAAATTGTGGCTACTAATATACTTACTTTAGATATAACTGTAAAAAACAGAGGGTTTTAGATACTACAAAACAAAACAAAACAAAACAAAACAAAACACTGTTAGGCTAAACATTGTTAGGCTAAGATAGATCCAAAGCCTTGCCCTCGTATGTAAGAAAACTAGAACCCAATTCAGCAAAAACAATAGTGAAACTTAAGTTTAATCATTCAGAAGCTAGCAACTAAAGTCTTACTAGAGACTTTTCACTTTAAAAACATTTTCAGATTAATATGAGCATACATCCAATTAGGCTACCTAGTTTGCTTTTGTAAAGTCCACGTTGTAGTTGTGTCATTCACCCAGGAAGTGTGCCATATACCAGTGATGTGTACCCATTGGGTGAGAATTTACCCAATCCCTTTTCTCCCTCTCCCTTACTTGAATTTAGTTGGGTTTTTCTCTCATTGAGCATGTAGTAGTTGTTACTTTACTAGTTCCAATTTATTACTGAGTACATGTGTTTCTTGTTTTTTCATTCTTGCTATAACTATACTTCGCTTAGGAGAATGTTCTCCATTCTGCCCAGATTGTTACAAAAGATATACAATCTTCATCTTTTTATGGCTTAATAGCATTCTTTGGTATACATATACCACAATTCATTAATCCATTCATATTTTGAAGCATAGTTGGGTTGTTTTTACATCTTTGGAATTGTGAATTGTGCTGCTATAAACATTCCGGTGAAAATGTCCTTATGGTAAAACGTCTTATTTTCTTTTGGGTAGATACCTAGTAACGTGACTTCAGGATCAAATAGAAGGTCTAATTTTAGTTCTTTGAAGATTTTCCATACTTCTTTCCATAGAGACTATATTAGTTTGTAGTCCCAGCAATAGTGCATGAGTCCTTGCACGGTTCCTTCTCTCTGGACCTACACCAGCATTTGTTGCTGTGGTACCTTGTGATGTGGGTTATTCTCACTGGGGTTAGGTGATATCTCAAGGTTGTTATGATTTGCATTTCTCTGATTATTAGGGATGATGAGCATTTTTTTTTCAACGTGTTTGTTGGCTATTCTGTCTTCATGAGAAAAGTTTCTATTCATGGCTCTTGCTCAGTTTTTCTTTTCTTTTCTTTCTTTTTTAAGACAGAGTCTCACTTTGCTAGGATGGAGGTCTAGGATAGAGTGCCATGGCATCATTGTAGTTCACAGCAATCTTAAACTCCTGAGCTCAAGTGATCTTTCTGCCTCAGCCTCTCCAGTAGCTGGGACTACAGGCAGCTGCCACAATGCCCACTTAATTTTTCTATTTTTGGTAGAGGTGGGGTTTCACTCTTACTCAGGCTGGTTTCAAACTCCTGGGCTCAAGCAATCTTTCTGCCTTGGCCTCTTAGAGTACTAGGATTCAGATGTGAGCCACCAAAAACAGTGTCTTGTCCAGTTTTTAATAGGATTATTAGCTCTTTACTCAATAAGACTTTTACTTTAACCAATCAAAAATATTTTCTTTGTCTTGCTTCCTCAAATTTTTTATAATAAACCTTTTTTTCTCACACTTCCCTCAGTGGACCCACACTTTTGTGGTCTGGGACTGTTGGATTCATGAATCTTAGTTCAAATAAATTCTTTAACATTTTAATGTGCTTAAGCTTATCTTTAATATATATATATATATATATATATATATATATATATGAAGAAAATAAAATTTATTTAACATTCATCACAGTAATATGTCTAGGTGCTTTAAAGCAGAATGTATTTGTATACATTTTAGTAAATAGATATTTAAAAAATGACACTTTTAAAAACAAGCTATATTTGCATTAAAATAAAATTAGATTTATGAAGGTATACAAAATGATGTCACAAAATAATTCATATTAAAGGAAACAACACATTGTTCAAGAATAGTAGTCATTTCAAGCCAAACTTTGTAGATTTGTTTTGCCCTCTAATTAGTTATTATTTCTATAATGCCATGAAATAAAGATAAATAAATGATTGTTTCCATGTATTTGTTTTAGTAATGTATTTTTTCTCAAAGAGCAGTTTTACAAAGTTCTTGTCACAATATAGGCAGAGAGACAAGAACTTATATCAGCTGAACAGAAGAACAGAACAGAAGAAAGGGAGCAGTAAGCACAGTGATTTTGGGCTGGACTGTGGAGTTATACTGCCTGGATTCAGCTCTGTTGTTTTCTATCTGTGAAACTCTGAGCAAGTTAACTTCCGTCTCTGTGATTCACTTTCCTCATCTGTACTCTGTAGTATCCCTAAGGTCTATTGTAAGGTTAAATGGGTTTGTTAATACTTATACTATTACTACAAATACTACCACTACCCCCTTCACCATTATTACTGCTGCTATTGCTACAAGATAACGAAGAAAAAGTTACATTTTATAGAAGTCAGCTAAGGCAGAAATCACCACATGGGTGTCATATTTGTAAGTAATAGAGCTCAGAGCCTATTGTAATCAAAGACTCAGGAGTAGTGTACAAAAGTTAGAGCAGTGATTCATGCTCAAGGCTCTCATTTGGATGCTCCAGTTTATATTGTCAGACTTTTATAAACCCAACGATGGGTAACTATGATTAGAAAAAAATAGAAGTATTGAAATTACAAGGTGATC
This sequence comes from Loris lydekkerianus, assembly GCA_963574355.1. Lineage (NCBI taxonomy): Eukaryota > Metazoa > Chordata > Mammalia > Primates > Lorisidae > Loris > Loris lydekkerianus. The sequence goes on from CAUYPK010128893.1 coordinate 24,745, forward strand.
TGCATCCAATTCTTATCAAGTGAGATCATGTACCACAATAACTTAGTTTTCTTGTGTTTGAGATAAGGGTATTTTAGAAGATTCTAAGGTCTGAGTTTTAGTATTCAGATTTCTTAGGAAAAGGATGATTTGCATTTTATGAGTGTTAGGATTAGAATTCAACCCAAACACAAAAAAGAAGCAATGCTATAAATGTATTGAAACAACATTAAACTTTATTCAACTTAATTTGAGGATGTCTTAATACCCAAACAGAAACAAAGTTAACAAAATTACGAATATCTGATAATCATGAGATGATCCAGAGTTCATAAGTTTGGATTCGTTCCTCAGAGTACATAGTGTTTCAAAGTTGGGACTCTAGATCCAGAAGATTGCCTTGACTTGAAAAGAAAAATGGAGCACTCTTTCTGCTGCATTCAGTAAATAGCTTTAAAAGATAAAAACAAAATGTCATTTCTTGAGATTTATACCTTTATGAGCCTAAAATCTAGGGTATGAGAAAACAGAGAAAGTTTTAGAAAGTCCTAACCATTAATAAGGGATACATAAGTTGGTGAAAATTAGCTTGGCATATTCCCAGGGAAATGAGGGTTGACAGAGATAAGTTTCAGGTCTCATGAAATTGAGGGAGACTTCATTTAGTCACACCAGTCTAACTCAAACTGTAACATGTAACAATTGAGAAATGATGAACCCAAGGATTAAATGGAAAAAATACCTTTGAGGGGATTTTATTGTTGTTTCTAAATAATTTTTACCTCTCTCATTCTATTGCGTAGATTGTGTCTTCTTGCTTTGGTCAATGAAATGTAAGTAATGTGATGTGTCACTTCAGAGCATAAGATTTACAAGCTCTTACATGGTTCTGCTTTTGGCTTTTTTCCTCTACCATGAAAATAACGTGACCCCAGTAGAGATTGCTCCTACAGTGTGGTACCTTAAAAGGATCAAAATCAAAATGACAAGTAATGGAAAGAAACATCAGCAAGATATAAAATTTATGCTGATAGTCATTGAGATTTTTGGGATATCTCATATTATGTTATATGACGTAAGCTAATAAAGTACTCCCTATTTCTCCACCAAAGGTACTTCTACCTTGCTATATTTGGAAGTATTGTTCTTGGTAAAACAGTCTTTTAATGGGCAATGTCTTTGTTAATCTGAATTCACTAAATTTTGTCTGAAATATCAATGCATTCTATTAATAAAAATCAGTTACCTAATAGACACAATCATAAGTGATGCATTTTTCCCCATAGGTAAAAGGTTAGTTATAGATAGAAATAATAGTTTGTTTGGCATAGAATAGCCTTAATAATAGAAAAGTAATTTTATTTCTTTCTGTGGAACATATAAAAGCTTCATTTAAAGTTAAAATATGTAGACACTCTTGTTTCTTTTCAGATTACATAAATCTTTTACCTTTTAAAATATGTACACAGAATTAATTTTGCAAGTATTTATATTGATGTTTGAAATAAATGGACATGTGATTTTCTGTTTCATCTCCCATGACTGTTCCATTACTTTTCAAAGAAGCAGATTGGCATTTCACATGACCTTTCAACACAAAGAGGAAATATTTTCAGTATGTTGAATGACAGCTGTAAATGGAATGGCTTAGCACAAGGAATCCAATTTTCTTTCTTTTGAAGTATTAATACTATGAATAAACACAATTTCTAATTGTGTTTGGCTAATATATGATTATAACTCTTCCCATATAGCATTTTTGAGTCTGGAGCATTATTTCAGAGAGATAATTCTGAAGAATAATGAATTAATTCTAAAGAAGAAAAGTAACTAGAACTTTTAGGGAAAAAATAAGATAAATTCAAAACTGGAAATCATAAGTGGATAAAAATTCACAAGTGTCTTTGAGATAATAATAATGTACTTTCCTGGTACCTGTTGATAGTGCCCATATATGTTATTTTGGAAGGAAGTTAAAAATTAGCAGTAGGCTGTTTATCTCAAAGTTTGACATTTTGTCCTTTTCAGTCTGTTTTATGGAAGTTCGTGCAACCCACTGTTCAGTGAATAAAGAAGAATAAAGTCATAAATAAACTGGTTTACAACTGAAACTGCTTCTCATCCTATGACAACAAGGTTATATTAGTCAGATTAGAGTAGCCTTATGTTGTAGTGAATGATTAAATAATCTCTAACTCTTATTCACACCATTATTGCATACAGACAAGCATGGGCTTCTGTTCCACATAGTCACGCATTGACACAGGTTATTGAAAAACTTACCATTTATCTTATAGCTATACCATTTAGAACACATGATTTCCAAGTTTGTGAGGTTTCCCCTCACAGTCAGAGGGAAAAATACTATAGAGTTTTAACCAGAACTTAAAATGATTTGGTGTAGAAGAAATGTATGGAATAAACCATTAGCCAGAACAAGTCACATGGCCTTGCTAATTTCAGGAAAGTGAAAACAAAGTCATCTTCTCATTTGCCTAGAAGGAGAAGAAAACAAGTTATGGATAGGCACTGGAGAGCTAGATCACAGAAGAGAACAGAGACCAACCTTAGAAAGCCTACTGGTAGCCTCACAATGAAAAAAATATCATAAACAGACAAATGTCATGAAAGATTATATCATTGTAAGTAGAATTGGGGAAAATCTATTAGCCAGAGTAGCTTTTTGCTCTAAAAACCGTCTTTACAGATGTGTTATAAAATCAGTCATTCATCCATTCTTTCAAAACTATGTTTTGGTCATAGGGTATTTTAAATATTGTTATTAATCAAGTGAACAAATTATGGTCTTTTATATAGTAAAAAAAAATTATGGTCTTTTATATAGTAAAAAATATGGTCTTTTATATAGTAAAAAAAAAAAAAAAAAATTAGCAACCTGTGTCTATAGTTAAACTCATTAAATAGAAGTTTTTGTAGTAAAGAAAAAAAAAGTATTTTTTTCAATGGAAGAGAAAATGAGTAGCAGAGAAATGTTTACTGAATAAAAGATAATCATTGAAGTTGAGAGGGACCAGTGGCATTATACCGAATAACTTCCTTTTCTTTTTCAGCTATGAAACTAGACAAGAACAGAGAGAGGACTATTTGCAAAAATATCAAAATTTTTAGTTGAAAAGGAATGCCCCTTATAATGGAGACAGATAGTAGCAAAGTGATTTAAACTCATGCTTGTGGTAAAATTAGATCATGGACCTGGGTATCAGTAAATTTTGAAGTCTCCTTCAGGTGAGTCTAAGATAGAACTTTAGCAGTAGAACCATTGCTATAAGCAAATCAGAGATCATGTCTTATTTTGGGCATCAATTTTTCTTCAGAGTCTAGCAAAACCCCCCTATACAATAGGCATTGAATAAAAATTGAAATAATGTAAATGAAACGAGTTTACTTAAAAAAACTTTGTAAAATATAGACCACTATGTAGACCGAAGTCAATAAAGGCTAAAGTGAGAAGTGTATTAATTATATTAAAATGAGTTATCATAAATGTTAATCACTTTCTTCAACATTATTGGATAAATAGGGTCATAGGAGACACATTGATTAATTTTCTACTCATGAACACAATTACATAATTGAATGGAAGATAATTTTCCCCCTCTTTCTGAGAGCCATGATATAGAAGTTATTAGCACTCATTTAAGTATGACCAACTGCTTATTTAGATGCCTAAGTTTTCACAGAGAGGTTAAACCTGTCTTGAGAGCTATAATTAAACACAACTTTATAAATATAAATGGGTATAAATATAATGACCATTATGATAACATGCTCTGTACTCCTTTGGTTTAACTTTCATAATTCTTTTTACTTGTCAATTGTTTCTCTTTTCCTTTTTAAAAAATTAGTTAACTAATTATTCTTAATCAACTTTAATAAAAATTATAGTAGAACCTTTGTAATTTGTAATTTGGCCAACCAAGGGTAGCAGATTTGTCAATGTATGAATATGGTCAACATAAGGAAGTAGTCCTACTGTACTGTACATACATGTGGTGCATGTTCAGTCTGTGAAAATTAGGTCAACTTAAGGAGGTAGTCAATGTAGGGAAGAGATCACCTATGGAGGTTCTGTTTTATATGTATTTATTGTATATAATATGATGTTTTGAAATATAGAGAGAAAGAGGTGGAGAAAATGGTGGAATCATTCTCCAGCAATCATTCTTCCACAGAACCATCAATTTGAACTACTATCCATACTCAAAAAAACCTTCACAAGAGATAATGAAGCCAAGTGAGAAACCACAATATCTAGTCTTAGCATGTTAATAAAAAAGGATACATTGAAGACAGTAAAGGACAGCTTATTGTTACCTAAGTCATCTCTCTCCCAATTCTAGGTAACAGAGCACAGGGAGAAACACCATTCACTTCAGGGAGGGAGAGGAAACTAAGAATAAGACTTTCCTTGAAAACTAGTACTGGAACTGCTACAGTAAAATTTAGCACTGGGCACAATCCCTTCAGCCCAGATACCAGGCAAAAACCTGAAGGTAGAGCTTCTAGAACCACTTTAGCTAGAGACAGAAACTTGTGGCCCCTCTGGGATAGACTTGAGTTCTGACCTGTATCATTGCCAGCTGACTACAGTGGCCTTGGGCCTTGAATAAATCTCTGTGAGAGAAAGGCTATAGTAACTGTAGGCCTTAGATATACCCTAGGGCTGTACTGGTTGCAGTGGAAGTGGGATTCAGGCAGTGGGACCTAAGTCCGTGTGACATCAGTGACCATGGCATTGGCCACATCACTATTTTTCCAATCTCATGCAGCAAAGTGCAAAGAAAGACATTGTGTGCTCAGGGAAAGAAGGAAGTTATCATAGGTCTTTACCTTGAAATCTCATATTAGGCCCAGCAAAATAAAATTCAGCACTGGGAAACATCACACAACTCCTGAAAATAGGCCAGTAACCATGAGAAGAGCCTCTAGACATGCTCCTGGTACCAAGGGGAACTCATGGCCTAGTGCCAGATAGAAGTTCATTGCCTAATACTAGACAGGGACCCATGGCTCTAGTGAGACAGACTCAAGATTGTGTCCACATCCCCACAAGATTATTACCCATGGCTTTGGGCATTAAATAAGCTTCAATGATAGGCAACTGAACTTCAGTCCTTGGGCATGACCCAGCTATGGCCTTCATGGTCATGGGCTACATGTGTGACTCAAGGTTGTGTCAGCCTTGTTGGCCAAAGAATTATAGCCTTGGCAGGCCTGGGGTTAAGGTCCCCAGTGCTTCAACATACATCAATGAGCAGACATTGATGACCAGATACAAAAAATGGAGGTCAGTTAGGGACATGTGACATCACCAAATAGATAAATGAAGTTTCCAGTGACTGACTCTAAAGATATGCAGATGAAAGAATTGCCTGACAAAGAACTCAAACTAGATATTTAAACAAGCTCAATAAATGTAAAATTTTAAAAAAACAAGACATTTAACAGAGAAATTTAATAGATTGAAATAATAATTTTTAAAAATCATGCAGAAATTTCTGGAGCTGAAAAATACAGTCAACAAAATAAAAAAAAAATACAACAGAGAAGATTAATAACTGATTTGATCAAATAGAGCAAAGATTTATAACTCAAAGATCAGTTTATTAAAAGTATAGATTCAAATGATAGATTAAAAAAAAAAAAGAAATATTTAGGGGATAGCACCAAAAAGAGCAAATTTATGGGGTATTAAGGTGCAAAAGTAGACAAATGGGCAAAAAATTTACAGAAAAAAAGACCTAACATTTTAAGCCTTAAAAAATATATAAATATTCAGGTAAAGGAGGGTCAAAAGTCTCCTGTATAGTCCATCTAAATAGCAATACCCCATGGCAAATTATAATCAAAATTTGAAATATTAAAGAAAAAGAGAAAATTCTGAAAGCAGCAAAAGAAAAGAAAGAAAGAATGTATAAGGAAGTTCCAGTATGCCTAACAACAGCCCTTACAGCAGAAACCATACAGATCAGGAGATAGTGGGATGATATATTCAAGGTGATAAAGGAATAAGAACTGTCAACCAAGAAAACTATATTCAATAAGTTATTCTTCTTAAATAAAAAAGAGATAAAGACTTTTCTAGGACAAATACAAGCTGAGGAAATTCATCACTACTAGACTCATCTTACAGGAAATATTAAAGGGAGTTCTTCAAAATGAAAGGATGCTAATCTATAATATGAAAATCTCTTAAAGTATATAGCCCACTGGTAAAAAGTAAATACATAGTCAAATTTTGCATACTCAATAATGTGATGTAGTGTAGCAAATCACTTATATATTTAGTGAATGTCAAAAGATAAAACTTAAAATAATAGCTATAACAATTTGTTAAGGAATATGCAAAATAAAAAGATGAAAATTGTGCCATCAAATAAATATTCAGAATGTGGAACTGTGGAATTCGAGAGGAGAGCTTGCTTTCTCTCTCTCTTTCTCTGTCTTTGCGATCAAAGTTATCAGTATAAAATAACCTTTTGTAACTACAAGATGTTTTTTGTAAGCCTTGTGTTAACCACAAAGCAAAGACCTATAAGAGTTACACTCAAAATTATAAAAAAAGAAATCAAAATATTCTACTAGAAAAAAATAACCACAAAGGAAGACAGTGATGGAAGAAGAAAGGAAGACAAATCTATAAGACATCCAGAAAACAAATAACAAAATATCAATAGTAACTTCTTACCTATCAATAGTTACTTGGAATGTAAATGGTTAAATTTTCCAATTAAAAGATGTAGAGTGGCTAATTGGATTAAAAACAAAACCCAGCTATGTGATAACTACAAAAGACTCACTTCACATATAAACTGAAAGGGGACGATTGAAAAATATTCTATGCAAATGAAACTCAAAAGAGAGCAGGAGTGGCTTGGCACCTGTAGTTCAGTGGCTGGGGTGCCAGCCACATACACCAGAGCTGGTGGGTTCGAATTTGGGCCAGGCCTGCCAAACAGCAAGGACAACCACAACCAAAAAATAGCCAGGCATTGTGGTGGGCACCTGTAGTCCCAGCTACTTGGGAGGCTGAGATAAGAGAATTGCTTAAGCCCAAGAGTTTGAAGTTGCTGTGAGCTGTGACGCCACAGCACTCTATCCAGGGTGACAGCTTGAGACTTTGTCTCAAAAAAAAAAAAAAAACCAGAGCAAGAGTGATACTTAGATAAAATAGATATTAAATTAAAAACTGTAAAGGGAGACAAAGAACATCATATAATAGAAAGAAGGTCAATATATCAATTATAAGTGCATCCAACATTGGAGGACCTAAATAAATAAAGCAATTCTTAATAGATCTAAAGGAAAAGATTGACTGCAGTACAATAATAGTGGGGGACTTCAACACCCCACTTTTAGCAATGGAAAGATCATACAAGCAGAAAATAAAAAAATCCCATCAGATTTAAATTGCATTCTAGACATGTGAACCTAACAGGCACTTACAGAACATTCTATCCAACATCTACAGAATACACATTTTTCAGACTATGGTTGACGATAGATAACTGAAACTGCTAAAAGCAAACATATGGAAAAAGGACAGACTACTGTATATCAAAATATCTCAGAAAATGTGGAATATTTTTTTCATTTTTTATATAATCTAATCCATAATATGCACTATAATAATATGTACTATTACTCTAAGATGGCTGTTCTATTGTAATTTGTAGCAGTACTGAAAATAATGGTTTTCCTATCTTTTGAAATATCTTTGAGTGCTTTATATGTGCCTTTAGGAGTCAAATTCATTTGGACATATAAATTTAACATTTATAGTTTGGAACTGTCCTTGAATCTTGGGATACAAAATAACACAAGTATATGCCCTGCTTTCAGGGAGTTCAGAAACTACTAGAGGAGATTTATAAAATAAATATCTAAAATTCAGTATGTACTGGGAGAAACACCTTCTGGCCCAAAGCAGGATTTCTAAGAAAATAAATAATTGAAGGGGATTTACTTTTGAATGTCTTTTTGGGTAATTACTATTTATAGTAGAAGTGATGCCTGACTTTGGTTTGAGAGGATATTGAGGTCTTTTCCAGATAAACCAAGAAGGAAGGCATGAATAGAAGAGTATGTAAAAATACAGAAACATCTAATTGTAAACTTAGGTAGAATGTGAAAGTACATATAAAACATTTGAACACATATTTTGTGATGAACGATACCAGCAGAGGTAACTATATTGGGAAATACAAGCCTGGATTACAAAGGGTGTTTTGTGTCATGAGAAGGAGATGGAACTATTATGAAGGCTTTTACTGTGAGCCAGTTAGCTTTTTCTGCATGACTGCAAGGGGAATACGCCCTTCAGCTAACAAATGCACTGTGAGTTCATTGGATGGATGGTAGTAAAGCCTTTTATTGGCAAATTAGAGAACCTCAGCCAACTAAATTGATATAAAATGACCAACTTTCTCTTTTACTTTTAAAATATTAGGAAATCTGAAACAGATCTTCTCCCTATGAGCATATTTCATCTTTTTATTGTCAACTTGGGGATGTTAATGCTTTTGGACTGCTGCCTGCAGCCTTAGCCTCACCACCTAAGTGGATATTTGGTGATAGCAGTGTACCCTCATAAGGACAGACTGCTGATTACATTTCCATTAGAGACCAGAGCCAACTCTATCTACTAATTTCTCTGCCAATAACAGTTTGATTTTTTACAGCGGCCAGTTTAAGGTGGAGAAAAACCACTTTTCTTGTCAGAATGCAAAGAGATGGCATAAGAAATTTAAGATTGTGACATGCATCAAAAAATATCCAAAATAGCATTTTCAAAGAGACTTTATGTATCATAATTTGAAAAATATGCCTTTTTTGTGGTAAGTTATATTATTATCTGCGTTTTCAGATTCTTTTGTGCAATACAGGCCTAAAAATGTATGAAAAGTGTATTTAGAATACATAATTTCAGTTATTCATTCATCAAACATATATAAAACTTTTATTATATTTCAAGCACTGTGTTAGGTGCCTGCCATAACTTACAAAAGGAATGTGGCACAATGGCTATCCTAAAAAAGCTTGCAAGCTTATAATACAAGCATGCCTATATTGAGTGCAAAGTATTTTAATAATAAATGCAAACAAAATTCTTATAAAAGAAAGTCTTTAATAACACTATTTAACCAAAGCAACCATAGGTAAAATTCTCAGATAAGATTGTTATTAGTAGTTGATTTAATAGTCTCTGTAATAACAATTGTTTCAATGCCATAATAATTTTTCTCTTTGATCATCCTTTCTTAAGGATTGAATGTTTGTGACATGTCTACATTCATATGTTGAATTCTAACTCCCAATGTGTTGGTATTTAGAGGGGACTTGCAGAAGGTAATTAGGGTTAGAGGAGGTTATATGGGCAGATACTTATGATGGGTTTAGTGCATTTATGAGAAGAGGCACCACAGAACTTTCCCTCACTTTTGCTTTCTCTATGTGCACATACCAAGGGAAGGCCATGTGAGCATACAGTGATAAGGTTACCATCTGCGAGCCATGAAGAAAACTAAAACCTGACCATACTGGCATCCTAATCTTAGCTATTCAGGCTATAGATCAGTGAGAAAATAAATTTCCACTTTTTAACCCAACATAGTCTATATTATTTTGTTATGGCAAAATATATATATGTTATAGCCAACATAGTCTATATGTTATTTTGTTATGGCAGCCCAAGCTGACAAATATATCCTATTGTATCTATGACACTTGGTACATTCTTTCTATTTTTCTTAATGTTCACCATAAACCTGCAAAGCAGATATTATGGTCTTTATAGGCATGTAACCTGAGGTTAGGAAGGGTAAGTAATTTAATTTGTATGATGTAAGGGGCAAGTCAAGATTTAAACCTATGAGTATGTTATCTCCACTACTAAATGTCACCACTTAATTGAACATATCTATCTTAATTTATTTTCTATTGCTGTAACATGTTACCACAGATTACATAATTTCTAATAAAAACAAATTTAATTTTTATAGTTCTAGAGACAGAGAAATGTAAGGTAAAGGGACTGCATCCTGTGAGTGCCTTCTTGCTATATTATAGCATGGTGAAAGGCATCACAGGGCAAGAGGCAAATTGGCTTTTATAACAGGCCCACTCTCATGATAGATACCTAACACGCTCTAGGGGCAATCCATTAATCCATTAATCCATGAATGAATTAATACATTCATGAGAACAAAGCCTTCATGACCTAATCACCTCCTAAAAGCCTCAGCTCTTAATACTGTTCCATTGGATGTTAAGTTTCAACATAAGCTTTAGAGGGAAAAATGTTCAAATGAGAGCATATACCCTTGTCTCCCCAAACTCATATTCTTCTCACATACTAATAAATTCATTCGATCCCCATAGCCTCAAAGACTTAACTCCTTCCAGCATCAACTCGAAGGTCCAAAATCCAGACTCACTTTTGAGCCTGTGAAATTAAAACAAATTATCAACTTCCAAGATACACTGGCTGGATAGGGATAGGGTTCGCATTGCCATTTCAAAAGGGAGAAATAGGCCAAAAGGAAAAAGTAACAGGCCCCACGTAAGTCCAAACACAGCAGGGCAGACATTAAATCTTAAAGCTGGAGAATAGCCTCTTTTGACTCCAAGTCCAGCATCTTATGCCCATTGGAGTAGGGGGTGACCCCCAAGGTATGGAGTAATCCCATTCCTATGACTTTGCTGGGCTTAATCTACCCATCAGCTCTCTTAAATTGGAGTTGCTCACTGGTGGCTGCAGATTTCTCAAATGAATTCTGCCTGCTGCTAGTCGTTCTGCAGTCCTGAATCTTGAGGGTAGCTCCAGCTCCAATCCCACATTTCTGCCCAGCATTTCCCTATTGAAGGTTGTCAGTGGTGGCTTTGTCCCTGCCTGGGCTTAAGTCTCTGCCTGGGTTTCCAGGCTTCTAAGCACATCCTCTGAAATCCAGGAGGAGGCTGCTGTGGTACCACAGCTCTTGCATTCTGCACACCTGCAGAATTAGCACTACATGGACACCACCAAAGCTTACTTGCTGTGCCCTCTGGAATAGTAGTGCTAGACACATGTGGGCCTGCTTGAGCCCTAGTACATTTCAGAGTGATAGACTAAGCCACACCTGTGGCTGCTTTAGGCTTGCTGCAGCAGGATTAAGGATCATTCATGAAGTGTTTCTCAGCAGTGGGTCTGTGGAAGTTGCCCCTACCCTGTCCTGCAAAATTATGCCACCATCCTAAGCTCCTGGGCCTCTGATGGTATATGGGGCAACTTCAGAGCTCTCTGATGCCTTTGGATTTTCTTCCGTATCCACCCGAGGCCCTGGCCCTTCTCTATCAACACTCATCTTTTTAGCAGATGGTGATATCTGAATAGGCTTTTTTGTTTTCTACATGGCCAGGTTGCAAATTTTCTAAATTGTTACGTTTTGCTCTTCCTTAATGGTAAATTCTATCATTAAATCATCCCTTTGTTCTTGAATCTCACTGTAAGCCACCAAAAGTAACTATACATTATCTTGAGTGCTTTGCTGTTTAGAAACATCTTCCACCAAATATCCTACCCCGTCACTCTCAAGTTTGGCCTTCCATAACAAGGATCACCTTTATTCCAGGTTCCAATGCCTTGTTCCTATTTCCATCCCAGTGTTTGTCAGCATGACCTTTACTGTCTGTTTTTCTATCATCATTCTGCTCATGATGAATTAAATAACCTCTAAGAAGTTCCAGAGGTTTCTTAGTCTTTTTGTCATCTTCTGAGCCCTCACTAGAATCACTTTTAATACTTTCTTTATGGCAACAGAGGTTTTTTCTAGCTTGCACTTACAAATTTTTCCAGTCTCCACTCATTACCCAATTCCAAAGCCACTACCACATTTTCAGGTTATTATAGTAACAACACCAGTCTCAATATCGATTTTCTATCTTAGTCCATTTTCTGCTGCTAAAAAACAATACCATAGACTGGGTAATTTGTAATAAATAGAAATGTATTACTTATACTTCTGGACTTTGAGAGGTCCAGGGTCGAGGTCTGCATCAGTTGAGGACTTTCTTGCTGTGTCATACATAACATGGTGATGCACTGAGAAAAAAAACAATGGCTTTCATAACAAACTCATTTTGTGATAATTCACTCACTACTGGAAAAACCCAGAAATCCAGGAATAGACTAATCTATTTATGAAGGCAGAGGCCTCATGACTCAATCACCTCTTAAAGGCCCCACATCTTAATACAATTACATTGGGGATTAGGTTTTAACATGAGTTTCAGAGGGGGGGAGCATTTAAATCATGGAAATTTTATTAATATTTGCCTTTATAATGGCAAAATATTATACTCAACTATTTGTATTCTAACTTCCTAAATCTTCACTTTTTTCATGTCATCCATTAGTGATAGTCACACAATATAATTTTCCCTTTTTCCAAACATTCAAAATGTGCATCAGTTATCTATGACCTACAAAATGATTTTTAGGAGGCATGGAATCAGGGAAATATTCCTGGGAGCCAAGTATCTTCACTTACTGTTTAATTTTCTAGTGATAGGGAGAAGCAATACAACAGTTGTCTGATATAATATGATAGCACATTCATCATATGATTACTGAGATTCTTTGGCTCTGTTTGTGTTTATTGTGGAGATTATGTTAGGGAGAATCAGTGGCAGGTGGGGCTGCCTAATATATCATTTAGGAAGTCCTGTGGGAATTCTGCTGCTTTTTCTAGGTTTCCTTTTATTGTTAGTTCTAACTACCCAGCTTTTCAAATATGAAGCAAACATGAATTTGGTAGTGCTTTTTTTATAGTATGTTTTGGACTTGTATATTTCTTGTGTGGCTGAAATAATGCACATTTATTCCAGGGTCAGTATCTTTTTGAGGGAAGTCTAGATGGATTTTATTACCACCTCATAGTTCTCCTTCCATTTATAACAAAACTCCTTGTAAGAGTAGTCTATAGTTACTGATGCTATTTTTTTCTTCCCAGAATTTTATACTAACCTAAATCATAATGACCCAAACTACTCTTGTAGAATATCTAATGCACTTCACATGTCTGAATCTGGGGTTCAATTCTCATTCTTTTTGATCCACCTGCAGCATCTGGCATCTTTGATCAGTTCTCCCTGTTGTAACACTTTCTTCACTTGGTTTTTAGGATATCACATTTATCTGTTTTAATCTTTCTGGCCATTTCCTCAAGTTTCCTTTGCTTATTTACCATTATCCATTAAATTCCTAAATAGAAGTGTCTCTAGGATCAGTCATTGGCCCTCTTCTGTTTTTTCTATTAATATATCTCTTTGCACTTGATGATTTCACATAGTCATATGCCTTTAAACATCTTCTGTTTTACCTACCTATTCCTTTATAATAAACTGCTCCAACATTTAGTAATTTGAAATAATAATAATGATAGTTACCTAATATCTCTAAAACTTTCTCAGTTGAATGGTTCTGGATTGTGGCATTTTACAAAGTTGTAGTCAGTTGCTGTAGTCATCCGCAGGTTGACTGGAACCAGAGGATCCATCTTCAAGGTGGCTCACCAACACAGCTGACAAGTTGGGACTGATATCCTTCATAGACCTCAGTTAAACTTTATGCAAACTTCTCTAAATAAGAAGTTATATACCTTCATTTCTTCCATTGATCCTTGTTTCAATATGGAAATTCAAAGTTACCCCTGTTTGATGAAAATATTTCAAATTGTATATAAAACCAGTGCATGGTACCCCATGATTGCATTAATGTACACAGCTATGATTTAATAAAAAAAAAAAAAAGAAAAAAAAAAAGTTATCCCTGATTCAATGTGGAAATGGACTACATAAAGAGGCTTAGATCACTGGGAGCTGTCTTTGAGACTGCCCTTTGTTCATAGATCTCCCACATGCAAAATACACTTACCCTTTTCCCAATACCTCTCAAAATCTCATCCTTTTATGTTTCAGATGGTGTCCAAAGGTCAAGCATAGCATCAGCTGCTTTGGTCTAAATGTTTCTGTCCATCCAAAATTTTTATATTAAAATGTTAACCTTCAGGTTATGGTATTAGAAGGTGGGCCCTTTGAAAGGTGATCAGGTACCAGGAACAGAGATCTCACAAGTGGGATGAGTGCCTTTTAAAAGAAGTCTGATCCATGCATTTATGATTTTATAAAAAAAAAAAAAAAGGCTTGTACCACTAATTAGTCTCTTAAAATAAATAAATAAATAAATAAATAAATAAAAGCGGTCCAAATAAAGACTCCTTTCTTCTTGCATTATGTAAGGAATCAGTGAGATAGCACCATCTGTGAAACAGAAAGCAAATCCTCACCAAATTTAGAATATGTCAGAGCCCTGATCTTGGACTCCTAAGCCTATAGAACTATGAGAAACAAATTTCTGTTGTTTATAAGCTACCCAATTTATGGTATTTTGTTATAGTAGCTCAAATGGACAAAAACATCGCTTAATCTCATCCATGTGTGACTGAGGCTTTTCAGGTTCAGTTCATAGAATACACCACTTCAAGTGAAATTCCTATTGATCTGAAGACCTGTGAACTAAAGAGACAAGTAAGCTACTCCCAACATAGCCAGAATACGTTGGTCAGACAGATACGACGACTTCTGCAAACTGTCCACTTCCAAAAAGGGGTAAATGGGAAGCCCACATAACTGTGACTGCCTTCAAGCTTTCTGAAGGTTCAGCTAGACACATGTTCCACTCTCTTGATTAATAAACCCCCTACTTCTTGGGGATTATTCATTTTGACACTTAACTCCACCATTTGAGTAGAGTTTCCAATCATCCTGTCTTTTTTATAATAAATGGCTGATGTTTTCAACTGAGAAGTTTTCAGTGTTTTTCCAGCCCATGATAATTCAAAGTCCTAAACCATCTTTTTATCTTTTGTGTTATCTCTGCCCCTTTTAATCCAATCTAGCAGTACTTCTACAAATACAATTCACTTAAAAAACATGGTAAGTCTCTCTCTTCTGATTCTTATTGGGGGGAGGATTACTCAATTATAAATAAAAGGCCATATTGATCAATAAATCTTGGCAGAATAAACTCTTCTTTACCTTGGGCTTCCTTATGGTTGCCTCAGGAAAATACACCTAAGATTCCTACAAGTCCCAGTGTTTCATGGAGAGAGTTGGTAAGGTCTGCCTCTAAGATCTGTAGAGGGACTATTTTTTAATTATTATTTGATATTCTACTTAAAAATTTCTAAGGTCTTGGGGAAAGGCTTTACAGTTATATACTTTATCTTAAAGCAATGTTTTTGTGACAATGTTTTGGATTTTATTTTTTCCTGAAAACAATTTTCTTATTTTTTTGAAAACAATTTTCTCATTTTTAGCATTGTTTTAGCATCTAGAAAGGCAGGAGTGAGATAAAGTTTTATTTTGAACATAGAAAACCTTATTTTAATTTATACATTTAACTATGACTCCATTAGCTTACTTTTCGTTTTTATTTTACTATAGCTGGCAAGAAGCCAGGTAATACCTTCCATACCACCTAGAAATGTCTTTTACTAAATTATCTTGTTTATTAAGTATATTTTGTATTTCTAAAATTATTTCATTTTACATTTTATATTACTATGTAATAGCAATGACCCTTTCTCCAGCTTTCAATAGCATTTCTTTGTTTTCCTATAGGTTCTTGCTCATAGTCTTTTTAAGAGCTATTAGTTTTTGCTAAGATTCTTTTTCTGGACCCTTAGAAATTTATTAATATTCCCCTTGAGATACTTCCAGCTTCTTCTTGTTACTAATCCTAAGTTAATTTGTTTTAGGTTTTGTTACTGTAGCACACTATTTCTGGTAAAAACAAACAAACAAAAAAACAAAAAAACAGTGTATTTTTACTTTACTTTTGCAAAACAAATCATCCCCCAACTTAGCCTCTTGAAACAATTTAAATAAATGTATTTTTCTTTGGGGGGATCAATAATTAGTTTCATGATTTTTCTCAGTGTCTCTCATGAGACTTTTATCAGTTATGGACTGGGGCTAATGTCATCCAAATTCTTAAATGGGGCTGATAGACTCAGTATCAAGGTCATTGTTTAGAAAGCTAACAAGTTGGTGTTGGCTATATTCCAGAGGCCTTAGTTTCTCTTTAGCCCCTCCTAGGGTTGAAAGAGTGTCTTCATGGCAAGGAAGATGGCTTCCTCCAGGGAAACTAATTCAAGATACTAAGACAAAAGCTAAAATGCCTTTATATGTTTACACCACCAAAAATCACACATGCTCATTGTTGCCATATTCTGTTGGTCACATGGTGTTAACTCTGATTTAACTTAGCCTTTCCTACACAAGAAAATGTATTTTTGAATGCGTGAGTCAATGATGTAGTCTTGGATAGCTACAACATTGTTGTTATATAGCGCCTCCCAAGTGTATTTCTACTGTGGATATCTCACCTAAATTCAGCCATGTATATCCAACAGCTTAATTAAATCCCCATCTACATATTTAAAATATATCCCTACATACCACATAGAAAATGCAGCACTTTGTTTCATTCTTTTTGCCCTTCAAATACTTATCTCTTACTGTCACATTCTTAACCCAGAAAATGGCAGCTCCCTTCTTCTAGTTGCTGTGGCCAAATCAACTGAAATCATATTTAATTCATTTTTTTTCTCATTCCATATCAAAATTCTCAAAATATCATTTTATTTAAAAATATTTTTAGTATATGCAGTGTCTTTTTCTATCTAAGCCATCTGTAGTATAAGCCACCAATATTTCTCAATCACATTATAATAGCCTGCTAATTAATTTTGCTGTTTTCTTCCTAAGTCACATAGTCTTTTCTAAAGCCAGGATCCAAAGACCAAATCATATCAAATTTTAAGTCACATTATGCTGTTTCTTTGCTTAAAACCTTCTAAAGTCTCCTGTAATCATTGTGAGTAAAGTCCTTAATTTGGCTGACTAGGCAGGATGTGACTCATCTGCCTGTAAATTCTTGGTTCTCTACTTCTACCTACTAACTCAATGCTTTACTTGACAAGACAAAGTATGGTCTCATCTCAGGAACATTGTACTAACTCTATTTAGAATGTTCTGTATTTGATGTATGTTTTCCTCCCTTATTTCTTTATATGTTTACCCAGACAGTAGCCCCTTGTGGGGGTCTACCTAAGGACATTATCAAATATTATGTCCTTACATGGTTACTTCCTATTTTTTAGCATAACTTAATATGTAACTTATATTTTAATTTATTGATGCATTTTTGGGTTCATTTATTTAACTAAACTGTAAGTTCACAGAAGGTGAGGATTTTCTTATTCACTTTTACTCTGGGTATCTCACCTAAATTCAGCCATGTATATCCAACAGCTTAATTAAATCTCCCCATCTACATATTTAAAATATATCCCTACCTGAAACTGTGACCTGACATATAGTAAGATAAAAACATCCCCCTGCCAAGTCTCTATCACTGAGGAAGTTTATTTCTCCACCTCTAAAGGGTACATATGTATAGGCTTTGTGACTATTTTAACTATTAAGAAAATATTGATAGTATAAATGACATTCTTCTACTTCTATACCTACACTTCAAGAGTATTACAAATTTTTATTTCCTCACAACTGGAAACATCTTAGGATACTTCTTCTTGGAATACAGTCACTATGCTTTGAGAGAACCAAGCCACAAGGAGAGGTAACATGCAGGCATTCTGTTTTACAGTCTGAGCTGACTTCCCAGATAATGGCCAGCATCAACTCCCAGCCCTAGGAATAAGCCATTTTGTATATTACGGTCAAATCAAGCCTCTAAATGTTTAACCCTCATGTACTATCAGTGGGGCACAGCTATCTAGCAGTGTCAACTCACTTCACAAAAAGTGACTTTGTTTTAAACCACTGACATTTTGGGATACATTTTCATGCCACCTTAGCTAACAGGAAAGGAATTTGGTACCAGAAGTCAAGTAGGACTTCAAGGAAAACCTAAATTATATGGTACTGGCTTTAAATCTGGTAAGATTTACTCTTCAATGCCTCAAAGATAGTGTTGAAGAAGACTGAAAGGATAAGAAAAAAATTATTATTGGAGGTTAGAGGTAAAACTGAAGTGTGTTACATTGAAGAGGAAAGTTAGACAATATTTTGGATCACAATTTGTAATAATTTGGAAAACAGAAAAATATATATATGGACTTGGTCATTGAAATTTTCCAGAAGAATGTTGAAAGTGCCATTTGGTTTATTTAAGCTGCTGCATATGATAAATTATATATATTTAGAGAAAACTAAAAAAGAAATTGCACAGTTTTCAAATAAAATTGAAAGAAAAAAATTATGAGCCAAGTTTTGCTGGGTTGAAAATGAAACTATTTCTTATTGTCAGTCTTTCCTGGAAAAAAGACTTTCAAAGAATGAAATGGCCTTAGGGAAAATATTGAATCCAAAGCTTTGCCAATAAAACATCATTTCAGCATCAAGATCTCAAGGGCCTGCTGTAAGATCCTTTGTTAAGACCTCAAAAATGTTTGAGGAGTGCCTTATAGATTCCCTTTTCTGGGCAAATAGGCTTTTAAAAATCATAACAGCATCACATTTTTTTTAAGAGATTAGCCACATAAAATAAGAATTAATGCACACAATCCATTCCTGAGTTAAATAAGGGACATACCTGATACCTATTCCAAAGACTAGAGAGCTATGAAAAAAAAAAAAAAAGAAACTGAGACTTTCAGTTTCTGGATTCACATGTAAGGAACATGAAAGTCATTCTCCATGTTAACAAGTAAAAACCTGTAAAAACTTGAAAAATTAACAACTTTTCTTACATCTGTAGGAGAAACGAGGTCACAGGGTAAATCATTGCTCCTGAGAGTGGAAGGACAAGCAGATGTAAACAACTTACTGAACCAGAAACCTCTGTGGGAACCACTGCTAAGATAGACAAATCCAAACTGTAATTGAGTCAGTCTGGCAAGTCAGAGTTAGAACTCCAGGAAACCTACTCATGGAAGGGACTCCATGCTTTTGTGAGTTTTACCTCTAGGAGATGATCAGATTCTCACAGTAAATATCAGAAAAGAATACCCCAATGCTTCCAGCAGCAAGGAAAAGAAAACATTTTAGAATATGATAGAGCACTCTATTCTTAAATATAGTTTCTACCTTCAGAGAAACTATTTAACTAGAACCTAAACTGCTGGGATTTTATCAGACTTTAGAGAAGAAAGATACCCAATTTTAGTTGGTTCTATACCTATGTACACAGGAAACAGGAAATACCCTCCTCCAGCACTCTCTAACCATCTTGTCTAATGGGGGAGGAAATTATGACAAATACTTGTAAAGTTCACAGTCCAGAGGCTCAGGCTCACTAAAACAATGAAACCTAAATGTAAGATAACTATGGAACACTTGCCTTCATTCCACATTAACCACCACATTACAAAAGCCTATTTACCGCAGTTTCTCTTAGCCAGTATATCAGCTTAATATATCAAGAAAAATTATAAGGCATACTAAAAGACAGAAAACACCTTCCAAAGAGACAGAGCATACATCAGAACCAGACATGGCAGGGATGTTGGAAATCATCAGACTGGGATTTGAAACGACTATGAGTAATATGCTAATGGACAAAGTAGATAGCATGTAAATACAGATAGGCAATGTAGGAAGAGTGATGAAAATTCTAAGAAAAAAATTTTAGAAGCATAAAACAATATAACAGACATGAAGAATGTCTTTGAGGAGCATATTAGGAGAGTGGACACCACTAAGGAAAGAATCTGTGGGACTTGGAGGATATATTAATAGAAACCTGCAAACTGAAAAACAGAAAGAACAAAAAAGGAAAAAAAAAAAAAAAGAAGAGGAAGAAAGGAAAAAGAGAATATCTAAGAAGTGTGGGACAACTACAAAAGGTGTAATTTATGTGTAACTAGAATCCCAGATAGAGAAGAATGGAGAAAGGAATATAAAAAAAGTATTTGAAATAATAGTAAATAAGAATTTTCCCAAATCAATCTCAGACACGAAATCACAGATTCAGGAAGTGCAGAGAACATCAAGCAGAAGAAATGTCAAAAAATTACACCCATACATATAATTTTGAGGTAAAAAATAAAAATAAAATAAAAAGAAAAGAAAAAAATCCCAAAAGAATCCAGAAAAAAAATTTTTTTTTCTACCCTAGAGAAGGAAAGGTATGATATCTTGCTTCTTATCATAAACCATGTAAACAAGAAGAAAGAAGCTTGAAATGTTTAATATTGAGGAAAAAAAGCACAAAAATAAAATTCTTTACATTGTGAAATTATCCTTAACAAGTGAAGAAGAAATAAAAATTGCCAAAATTGAGGTGGGGGAGGGCTGGTTTTCAGTAGACCTCTTGCAAAAGCTATTAAAAACATTTTTTTTTTAAGAGAATAAAAATAATATAGATCAAGGGGCGGTGCCTGTGGCTCAACGGAGTAGGGCACCAGCCCCATATGCTGAAGGGGGCAGGTTCAAGCCTATCCCTGGCCAAAAACTGAAAAAAAAAAAAAAAAAAAAAAATATATATATATATATATATATATATATATAAAGTGTCCTTATCTAGAAATAAAGTTCTCCATTGATTTTCTTTTCAGAGAGATTGGGCAAAAATTTCCTTATAAGTCTTCAAAATTTTTAGTAAATGATACTTTCAAATATTTAAATATTTTCTGTCCTTATATAAATGAGTTATTCTTTAATAGTACTGGTTACTTATACAGAAAATCTATACACTTAAGTAAAATTGTATTTAGGCTGACACCTCTTAATTAATTCTAGCTATTTTTTCTTTGATACTCTTGGGAAGCATAGATATATAAACATATCATTTGCAAATAATTATAATTTTGTCTCTTCACTTATAAGAATGTTACCTTTATTTATGGTTCACATGTAATTGAAGTACCTAGAAACTGCAGGGAAATGTTAAATAAAAATTATAGAAACCAATATCCACGTTTTACTTCTAATTTTTGTTAGATTCTGGTGTGATGGCTGCTGATCTGAGTTTCTAGGCTGAATAAAAACTAGTCCTTCCAAATATCCAATTTATTTTAAGGAATCAAATAAATTAGTCAATTAGGCCTTGACAATGAAGCAGTAGAGGTTTACCTGTCTGGAAAAATGTTCACAATATATTGTCATTAAGTCAAATGCAAAACCCCAGACGTTAGCTTTTCCTTCATCGCGTGAGGAAGAGTCACCCGGTGCCTGTGGGACTGGGGTCTGCACCGCCCGCCGGGGATGGGGGCACACAGCTTCATTGTCATTTCCCAGCCCTTTCCAGATGATCCTCGGGTCTCCCTTCCCCACCCTGGGCCACATCTGCTTACTCTCAGTAATGAGAAACATCTCATCTGTGTGTTCAGACACTCCAGGCAGCCTAAGTGGCCCTTGGGTTACAGGCACAGCTTGGAGCATCTCCTTCCCCAGCCCTTAAACAGGATGCCCAGCCCCAGGACCAGCCGCAGGGTGGAGGGCGGGCATGGTCAGCACCCCTCCTGCTCCATAGTCCTGGATTCCAGGACACAAAGAAAAGGGACATAGGCATTTCCGTGTGCTGGTGCCATTGTGGTTCTCTCCTGACTGTCACCAGCTACTCCCTTGTGGGGTCTTCAGAGACAACCCCACAGGGACCACACTGCCTCATGTCCTGACTCGGCAATCCATGTTCCTGGTGCCCCGCCTCTGTCCTCACCCCTGTCCCTGGAAGCTCAGCTATTGGTGCTCCTGGTGCTCTGCCTCTGTCCTCAGTCCTGTTCCCCAGAAGCTCGGCCATCGGTGCTCCTGGTGCTCTGCCTCTGTCCTCACTCCTGTCCCCCAGAAGCTCAGCCATCGGTGCTCCTGGTGCCCTGCCTCTGCCCTCACCCCTGTCCCTGGAAGCTCGGCCATCGGTGCTCCTGGTGCTCTGCCTCTGCCCTCACCCCTGTACCTGGAAGCTCGGCCATCGGTGCTCCTGGTGCTCTGCCTCTGCCCTCACTCCTGTCCCCTGGAAGCTCGGCCATCGGTGCTCCTGGTGCTCTGCCTCTGCCCTCACCCCTGTCCCCCAGAAGCTCGGCCATCGGTGCTCCTGGTGCCCTGCCTCTGTC